>CM069133.1:14245459-14314349 GCA_035221665.1 Okamejei kenojei
TTATGAGTTTATGGGGGATGTTAGGGATGGATGGGGTAGGGTGAGAGAAATTTTAAATGATAAGGGAGTGTTAGATGGGAATAGTTAAATGTAATGAGTTGTTGGGGATAGTAAAGTTTAGGGAGAAGTAGAAAGGAGAGAAGGTGTGGAGGAGATAAAGAGGGTGGGAGAATGAAGGGGGGGTTTAAAATAATGGATGGGTTGAGTGGGGATGGGGGGATAAGATTTCGAGCATATAATCATAGCACAATCTCTCTCTCACACCAGCTTCTCCGACAGGTGGGATAGTTCTGATGAGAGTTTTACTTTCAGTTGAAATAGCAAAATGATCAGTATTAGGATAAGCCATGCATCACACTACCCCTATCTATAACATGAAACATTCCCACTTTGGCCCATGAATTCTGTGCCCAACACATGATGCAAATTTATTCTAATGCCATTATTCCTGCACATGCTCCATACCCATCTTTGTCCTGCAATAGTCATAGCGCCTATCTAGAAGCCTCATTAAACAACACTATCAAGCTGCCTCCTAGCAAGATGCCTGGCAGTGCATACCAGACCATCATCCATCACAAGTGTAAAACAAACTTGGTCCTACACACTCCTTTAAAAGCGTTCCGGCTTTTGTCCAGCAGGTCATGCAGACATCTCTGGAGCAAATGGATAGGTGACGTTTTGAGTCGGATCCTTCTTAGACTAATTGTGGTGGAGGGGGGAAAAAGCTGGAAGAAAGGAGGACAAGGACAAAGCCCTGGCAAGGATAGGTGGATACAGGTATGAGGGTGTTTGGGATGGGGGGCAGATGGTTGGATAAAGTAATAGATGAAAAGATTAAAGGTGTAGATGAAGGTAGAAAAGTTTGAAATTGTGAAGCCCCAGAGGAAGGAAGATAGGTTGAAGGGGAGAAATGATGTGACTCCAGTGGGGCACAGGAAGGTGAGGGTGTTTTGGAAGTTTACCTAAAATTGGAGGTTTCAATGTTTCACAGACTGTTGGGAATGTAAGCTACCAAAGTGGAAGATGAGGTGCTGTGTCCTACCAAATTTGCGTTTGAACTCACTTCTGACATGGAGGAGGTTCCGGTTTGTGTGTGGCCTCACCTCTCAATGGACTGCCCCAGGCAATCAAAGGTGAACCAGACGAGGAGAGGAAAACGATATTCAACACGGATGATCCGGATGGAGGGATGCTCAACGGGCCCTTTATAGCCACTGCAGCTTAGACCTCTGGAAATGGTGGCAAAACCTGGCAACTTCACATAGGACTCTTGAACTGGCACTATACAAAATTCTTAACTGGGATTGTACTTATGAATGGCAAAACTTTAACTGAACTGAATGCAAAAAAAGAATTTCACTGTACCGTTGGTACGTGAGATAATAAAGAACCATCGAGCCATTGGAGACGCTCAAATGTTCATGAAACGGTCGTTTGAGTCTACACTTGGTCTCAACTGATGTAAAGGAGGCCAATTGAAGCACTGGAATGCAAGCCATATGAGGTGTAGCAACTTAACGTGACAATATTTTTTATAAACTTTTCCTATTTTCCTGCGTTTCCTGATCTTCTGCTCCAGTCTGTGGACGAGTCCTACAGTTTACCCATACTGACCTAGCCAACACTTGGAAACTAACATACTGAAGTGATAACAAAGCCCCCTCACATCCGACATACACCACACATGGAAACTTGTTGGGCTCGAATATCGAATAATGATGAGACGGATTACAGGAAGAGATTGAGAACCTCATTTCCTGTTGTTGAGACAACAACCTTTCTCTCAATGTCAGCAAGACAAGGGAGATAGTGATCCGACTTCATGGAAGCAAAGCAGTACAAATACCCTGGTATTCGCACTGAAGTAGAATGGATAAAGCTTGTCATATTTCTAGGAGTAAAATATTCACCAGAACTGGACGATTCATATTGAAGTAACAACCAATGGCAAGAAAGCACACACCAAGCCTCTAATTCTTTAGAATGCTTTAGGAAGTTTGGCATGTCCCCAACAACTCTCACCAACTCGAACAATATCCACAGAAAGCAATTTTATTGAGAGCATATTACAGCATGGGTCGGGTAACAGCTCCTATCCCAGAGCCGACAAGAAATTGTGGAAGAATTATGGACTACAGCCCCGACCATCACACAAACCAACCTCCCTTTTCATTGACTCCATTTACCACCCTCACACTGTTCTCGGCAGGCCAGCAGCATAATCAAGGATAGTCATCCCCGACCACTTCGCTTTCTCCCCTCCATCCATCAAGGCAAAAGGTATAGAATGTTGAAAACGCACCCCTCCATATTCAGGAACAGCTGCTTCCCAGCTGTTATCCAGGCAACTGAACCAGCCTAAACCAACAACTAGAGAGCAGTCCTGAACTGCTAACTACCTCATTGAAGATCCTGACTATCTTCAATGGGGCTTTACGCATTATCTTGCACTAAAGGTTATTCCCTTTATCATGATCTTGTACACTGTAATGGCTCTATGGATACATGGCTCGACATGTGGTTATCTTTCTGTTGACTGGTTAGCACACGTATCTCAGTACACATACAATAAACTAAAACTAAACTCTCAAGGAATATATACTAGACGAAAATGGACAGATGTTTGAGAAGTAGTTATTTTAAGATTAACTTTCCATTTAAAATGTAACCGCTGGATTGAATCTTCCCTGCTCCTGGCTCATTGTATCTCATTCCAGGATGTTTCCAAATGAGATACAAGAGGATTCTCTAAGAACACCATGGGTTCATATTGGTGGCTGTATATCCTTGCAATGGTGCCATGGTTTTTAAAAGTGCGATCTTGAACTAAAATAGCATTCTGAATCGGCTGATTTTGGTGATGAGGTGCATAAATGCAAGTTCTTCTACTCAAAAGGCAAAGTTTTGAGAAAATACAGGGCCTTCATCCCACCAAGTCCAAGCTGAACCACCAATCACCCGTTCACATTGTTTCCATGTTACTCTCACTTTCTCATCCACTTCTACACACTAGAGAAATTTACAGAGGCCGTTAACCGTTCAGACTTGCACGTCTTGGGATGTGGGATGGAAAACCGAGCACCTGGAGGAAACCCACACGGTCACACTAGACAAAAAACAATCGACAATAGGGTGCAGAGTAGGCAGTCATGAGCCCTTCGAGCCAGCACCGACCATTCAATGTGATCATGGCTGATCATCCCCAACAGTACACCCGACCCTGCCTTCTCCCCATAACCCCCTGACTCAGCTATCTTTAAGAGTCCCTCAGCTCCTTCTTGAAAGTATCCAGAGAACCTGCTTCCACCCCCTTCTGAGGCAGAGATTCCACAGTCACGGGGAGAACATGCAAACTCAACAGTAGCACAGCAGATTATTGTTGCAGCACAGGGTGGTGCGCAGTAGAAGTTGCTGCCTTGCAGCGCTTACACCAGCGTCGGAGACTCAAGTTCCATCCCGACCACGGTGAGCTGTCTGTACGGAGTTCGTATGCTCTCCCCGTGACCACTGGGATTTCTCTGAATCTTCGAGTTTCCATCCTCCCAACACACCAAAGACGTAACATGTATGCGGTGTATTTGGATTGGTATAATTGTAAATTATCCCTATGTGGTTGTAGGATCGGGTTAATGAGAGGGGATCACTGGTCGGCGCGAACTTGGTAGGCGAAGGGCCTGTTTCCGGCGCTGTTATTTATAAACTAAACTTAAAAAGCACATAGCTACTTGTGCTCTGGCTTCAATCCTAACACTAAGGTGTTGGTATGTGTGGAGTTTCACGTTCCCCGCTGTGATTGGGTGGGTATTTTTCCTCTCGGTCCCTCCGTTTCCTTCCACAACCCAAGGGTGTGTTTGGTTGATAGATGAATGGCTGTAAATTACTCCTAGCAGAGTTAGATGGCATCGGGAAGAAATCATTAATATGTTTGTGGAAACAGAATACACAAAGGAGAACGGAGGGAACCAGTTTTGGATGCAGGCAACGGTTGTGATCCTTAGAGAGTTCGCTAATTAAAATAATTTTAGCTCACAATTGTCCCAGGGGTAGTGCACATGTGATCGCTGGTCAGCATGGACTTGTGGGGGCCGAAGGGTCTGCTTCCACGCTTCATCCTAAATCTGTACTTAGACTATCAAGAAGAGAAATGGTGTAAGTATATCATATCCGCTATCCGCATTACAAGACTAAGTGGGGGGAATTAAATAATTGGGAAATCCACCTGAAAGCTAACACAGATGCGATGGACCAAATGACATCTATCTATGTTCTAAGAAATGTAATGGGATCCTATGCACTGAAATTACATCTTGCCAAGAGTAAGGGATACTGTGTGTTAGGGAAAAGCATCATATGCCATCAGAAGTTAGATGTTACCTGGATGATATACAGTACAAGTTGATTAGGTAATAAAATAAGAAGCATAAGAAGATTCAATGGCTGTTTTACTACCAATTCCCATCGTGCTAAAGAATCTGATCACACTGAGAAGCACAATCTACAGAATATGTGGATCCAATAAGCACGCATGCAAGGAAGCCAATACAATTTGAGGCACAGTAGGATTTGTATTCAGTCAGGCAAGTTAATACATGAACAGCATAGAGATTCGCTCGTGCAAATCCTAAATGGCCAAAGTAATACTTTCCCATAAACGATATATGACCTAGAAAGTGATTATGAAAAATAACAAGCATGCTAAATGAAATCAATTTTAGGTCTACCTACTATTATCCCTTTGCGTCTGATAGAACTAGTGCACGGGAGTCGCTGTTCAGCTGGAGGACGTTGGTGGGTTGCACGATTTTTTTCATGCTGTAATCTTTAAACTAAACTAATGCTATCTCTGCTTCTCCTCTCCTTCGATGCCTTTCTAGCTCATTGTAAATAAAAAAAATCTGGTAAATCTTCAATAACTTTTCATAAGTCATAAAGGACTTAAAGAATAGGATGTAGAATTAAGATCATCTCAGCCAATCAAGTCTACTCCTGGGTCCAAGTCAACCATGGCTGATCTATCTCTCCCTCATCAACCCCATTCTCTTGCATTTTCCCCCATAACCTCTGACAACCATTTATATTTCTTCAACATTATTTTTTTTTAATGCATGAAATGTGATAATCGTTTGTAATTACACAGCCATTTCAGGCAGAGGATGGAGCCCCCTTTCTACACCATCAAAGTCCTCAGCTGCCATTTGGAACATGCCACTGTGTTACCAGTATTCTTTTGGGCCACTGAGATAAGGATGCAAATAGCACAGATACCTGGTGTGGGCAGGGCACCTGTTTCAGCAAGAACCAAAGAAAATGTTGCCGACGATCTGTTGGTAAAACTTTTTTTTTTGTAAGACACCATTGGGCAGGCTTAAAGACCAAACAAAATCTTTGTGATTAATGCCAAATCCAACAAGGCATGATGTGTATGAATGAATTGCCCATGTAAATTTGCCATTACAATGTCAGGGACGACTTTTGCAGAACGGAAGTATTCCAGTGCCTGTTTTACCAGTCTATGCTGGGAAAGGCTGATGGATTTGCAGAGAAGCATCTGCAGTTTTTTCAAAAAGCATTCACCAGAAACTATGGGATTTGAATTATGCGTTGTAAATCTTGATTTTGCAAATGTATAATTCATGAATCTATCTTGGATAAGGATATGTTTATTACTGATATCAAATACATTTATATTTGCACCAAAGAACTTAGATAAAAGTCATACCTCAGAATTAAAACAAGTTACATTGTTAAAAACGTTTGAGGGATATGAGCAACGCAAACTACTTGGGGCCAATTTGACGTGGCACCTTGGTTCTGTGAAATGGCCTAAATTGTGTTGAAGTTGGTCTGTTTCCAAGTTGTTGTGATTCTCTATAGCTATAATTCCTTTCCTAAGTGAACTTTGCATCATAATGGGCCTGTCCCATTTAGGGCGACTGGTCAGAGTGAACAACACACACACACATCGCTTCCTTCACCAGCCCATTAGGTAGGCCAGCGCGAGACAGGGCAACGGGGGGAGCGCTGTCTGAGTGAAATTTCACATGTGCCAAAGCCAAGGTAAATACTAGCGATGACAGAAGGTTGGAGCTGTTATTAAGAGGCTAAAGCACAGAGTTGCGGTAGGTCCTTTAAAAGAGCAAGTGGGGTAGGGGCTGTAGAGGAGGGGGGGGGGGGGGGGGGGGGAATGTGGGGTGAGACGGGGGGAAGGAGGGAAAAGGAGTGAAAGACAACTTTTAAGAAGCCAGAGATAGACGGCTGTGAAGAAGTTCGGCAGAAATTTAACATTGGTTATCCTTGATCGGAAAACTACTGCTTTTTGGGTTTTTTTTTTCCACAATGAGCTCAATGAAAATTCACCGGTCAGCATGGCTACAACCAACGAGAAAACTACGAGAACCTTCAACCCTCCAAGCAAACCACTAGACCTCCTGGCGACCCAAATACAGCACTGAGAAATTTGCGCCTACACACTCCATGCGGCTTTCATTCTAGTCGCCACTAATTTTTCAACATTGTGTTGTGAAAAATTTGCGAGGACCATAATGAGGCCGCGACTAGTAGCAGAATCGGGAACTGCTCATGAACCAAGAAGGCAACTCCGCGTACAACCACCCTCGAACATGTTGTGTCCATATGCGACTGCATAGTCCTCCTGCAGTCCCTAAGTGGACAGGCCCATAAGTATTTTTAGTAATTACGAGACACTATTAACGACTGGACATTTTCTACTGTTGCTCTTACTTGCTGTTGCTATCGAAGATTTAAAATGCTGGAGTAAAATGCAACGACAGGCAGCATCTCTGGGAGAGTAAAATGGGATCACGTTTCGGGTCGAGAACTACCTTCCTTTCAGTCTATTGCTGATTCTCATGTTGTGGCTGATTTTATCGATCTAATTCAGGATGGCAAGGTGGGTGCACGATAGAGTTTGCTTGCCTTACAGCGCCAGGGACTCGAGTTTGATCCAGACACAGTGCTGTCCTGTACGGAGTTTGTACGTTTCAGTCATCTGATCGGTGCGGACTCGGTGGGGGGCCGAAGAACCTGTTTCCGCGCTGTATCACTAAACTAAACTAAAACTAAACCTTCACAATTGGATGTCTTGGTTTCCAGTTGTCAAATGAATTGTTTCATACACTGACCACAAGATTTTTGCAGCAACCAACATTGGCCATCAAATACGGCAGTAATGCTGGACGTTTCTACCTTCCCATCTTAACAGTTTTTCAGCAACTCAAAATTGAGTTTCTACATACCCGTAGATACCTCACATATGAAATTAAATTCCCGTAAGGCCTTCAATTTTGAACAGACCCCTTGCAAGTAATAGTAAATTGATGAGAAACTTACCATTGAAGTTTGATCTTGATTTTATGAGAGTTACGTTTGGTCGATTACGCGAAGAAGCCCAGCCATCCGCATTCGCGTCAATCTTCAAAGCACGGTAATAAATCACAAATAACAATTACCGAAGTGACACAGTAAGATGTATAACTCAGAACTACCTAGATGACCTTTATGAGAGAGGTTGGCGTAGGAGGGCACGAATCACCAACGTAACTCCTCAAAAAATCAAGATCAAACTTCAAACTGAAATTCTCCTTTAATTTTACTATTCACCTTCGGAGTTCACGTGATGATTCCGTAAGGGTTTTGAAGCTTAATGTATTTCATGCCGCCGATCCAAATCTCCAGCGTCTCACTACATTGATTGACTAAGGATGAGTGAATACTCAAAAAATGCATTAAGCATGATATTGATTCAAATGTAATAATGGTTAGCGTTAATAAAGAAATCAATAGCAACCCCTGTATCTCAGGGGAGGCTAAAAGTGGATGCAGACCAGAATGGCAAAACCCTGGGTCAGTAACCGGCCTATGGTAAAAATAATATCGAAAATCAATTCAGTTCACCATCCTGCGGAATCGCGAGGATAATAGGTCGATGGGAACGTCCATTGCCCGGGCGCTTGACGTGAATCTGACCTGGTGGAATAGATATACAATCGTACAGTTGTAATACCTGCATAAACCAGAACCTTGCTGCAGCCACCGTGGAATAGTATGAACCGACCTTCCAATCGTGAGGTTGTTTGTCGATTAATAAACATGCTGATTCCACACTTCTTAGGATTTCTGGTGGCCTTGATATAATATAGCAAGCCTGCCGCTCCCACATAGACGTGAGTCCGTGGGTATCCGATAAATGATCTAAAAATCCTGACACCCCCTGGTCTGCTCTGCTTGTGTAGAATCAAAAATGTAAAATGTAATGGCACCTGCACCAATACCATCCTATCTAGCCACGGCGTTGTTGATGTTTTGCCCTCGTTGTGCTGATTACTAGTGTCATGACTAAGGATGTAGCCTGGAACCCGCTGGTGAGTAATGTTAACACATTTTCATAACCAACTGCATATTCCTTGAGTGGAGAACCGTGTCCAAGATCTCTTTAACAACTCGATATCCGGTTGAACCCGACAGAGTAGTTTCCCGTTTGGTTGCCACGTAGTTCTCTATAACTGAATTAATTGTCAAATACCATTTAAGAATGACTCGAAGACGTTCTCAGTAATCTGTTACCGTATTAAATGTAACATTTAACATTTAAACAAAAACTGCTTCCGATCCCCTCAATAGGAATGTACTGCTTTTTTGGGTGCTATCCCTGCACTCTGTAGTGAGCACATCCATGCTTGATGTGACAACCTGAGCTGTAAGTCACTTCCATTCAGAATGTGTAAGTCAATAATTGTTTTATTATGCAGAGGCCGGTTTCCTGAACCCACAGTTTGATACCAGCAAAATGTTCGTTTTTTTGGGAATAAACCGTTTTTAAACTGTTGTATTATTATGCCTGATGAAGCAGGCAACATGGCTGCTTAGCCAGTCCGACAGTACGAACCCAAGCGAGGTCTTGCTGACTGTTTTAAGACCCGGCTAATGAGGCAAAATGGAGGAAGAAATAAAAGAACATTCCTCCTTTTGTAGCGAGAATGTATTTCTCCGCACTGTTGTGCCACATATTTTTGCAATCAGTGAATAAACATGAACTAACATGTCGATATTCGATGTAGCATTGAACCATACTTTCATTATACTTTGAGATCCAATACCTATTCTGTATTGATCATCGATCTGAACTGGATGATACACCAGTGGCAAAGGAGATTAGGTAATTTATTACAGGATACTTTTACTAACATATGTCACCATCGTAGTGTAGCAAGTTGAAGTTGAGTATGTAGAATATGTATATTCGCTCAATAGCCCCTTACCCATGGGGTGCATCTAGTGTATATGAAGAATTGGTAACTCATGGAAATCTCCACTGCCTCCAACTAGAGATGGCATTCGGAACTTCTCACCTTCGAGTCCTTAGCATCAGTTTAACGCACCCCAGGCTCCAGTGAACCACCTACTGCCGATGAGCGCCTGGGGTGCGCTCTGAAACGATGACCTTTGCCCGCCGTTGGCCTTAATTGATTCGTCTGCCAGGTTTTCCCCCCTGTTGAATAGGCCTTACCTGAATAACAGATTCGACGGCTGGCTCTCACATCCCCCTGTTGGTGCTGTTCACTGCCGACACATATGTGCTTCAGTATGTTCCAGCGACTTTGTTAGAACCTGGAGTCAGTTATACCTTGATGTTTCGCACTCCCCTCCTCAGAGAGGGCGATTCGTAAACAGCCCTAAACAGGCGCTGCCACAGGCCGCAGGATACCTATGCTGATATGAACCCATTGGACCTATACCCGAATAGAACATTCTGCTGGGATGGCAACTTGTTTTCAGGAAAAGGTACCTCTGACACGTGCCCTTCATCACTTGGGGTTTTGGTTTGAACCCACGGCCATACCTGAGGCTCAGCGTCAGCAGGATACTGACCCGTCTTGGTCTCTGCCTCCAAGAGGGAGGCCTCCTGTGTAGCAGCTCTGTCAACTGGCAACTGCTGGTGCGGACCTGCAGAGGTGTGGTACATCTGGCTCAATCATGACCATCAGAGTCGGGGTCAGAACTAAGATGACCCATGGTTCGCGCCTCCTCATTACATCCTTGAAGGTGCTATCAAACAGGCTCTCTACTAGATGCTGCTGGCACTTTTTGTTCAGGATGGCGCTGACACTCCTCTCTGCTGGCGTGTTTGCCCTGCTGTAGCACTGTATCAACAGTTGCTGCGATTTTGTGATAGTCGTTTCCAAATGCACTATCCAGCCCCGGGTGAGGAAACATCACCCGATTCCGTGGGACTATTATTTTGCTCTCCAGCCCCGGCGGGGAATCTTCCCCCAATTCCGTGGGCCTAGCAGACTTGTGTTACTTTGAGCAACCCTGTCTCAGGCATTGCCGACGCCGCCTCTCATAGAGGCCGACGCTTTTTGACATGAAACAGCCCTGAACCAGGCGCTGCTGGCGCAGCTCTCCCATAGGCCGGTGCTTTCATACATGAAGCAGCCCTGTCAGGCGCTGCCTATCCCATAGGCCCACACTATTACACATGAAGCAGCCCTGTCAGGCGCTGCTGGCGCGGCCTGTCCCATAGGCCCGCACTATTACACATGAAGCAGCCCTATCCCAGGCGCTGCTGGCACGGCATGTTCCATAGGCCCGCGCTATTACAAATTTTTAGTGTACAGCTTTACCTGTGAAGGGTTATAGCAATTTTACCCCTTCACAGCAACTTGTGCTAAACAAAAAGGAATTTCATTGTTAGGGACACATGACAATAACGTTTTTGACTTTTAACTTTGCCTTTAACTTTTAACTTTAAGAAAAACACTATAACATACATGTAAATATTATTAGAGAAAAACCCTTGTAGCCCGACTCACCTGAGTCCAATAGGGCTGAAAACGAGTCCTTTCTCCACCAATTTTATTCCCTGCCTGGGGGACCGACGGTCCTGTGAGCCGCTGACCGCCACTTGTCAGCGACTCTGGCGTTATTTCCTTGCCATTCCACACCATCCCCGCAGGGCTGGAATCCACTGACTGCCTTGCCAGCGGCTCCTTACTCACAACCCGATCTTTTGCTAGTTATCCGCTTCCGTGGTCGGACCGGGGTTTTCCCATAGTCCATAACCGGATCACTCGTCGGGCTGTGAAACAGGCAGGAAAACCTCTGTGAAGAGAGGCTCCTGCTGAAAAAACAACCTGGTAAGTAAAAATGAACTTACCCTTCTAGGTTTAACTTACCACTGGCAGGAGCGCTGCCTGCCAGTCTGTGCTTGCGCCAATGCGGCTGACGTACCGTCTGACGCGCGATGCGGACTAACTGGGCTTCGAAGTAATAATCCAATCTTGATTCCCACACTATATTTGAATTTGTAAATGACATGCAAATTTCTTCTGTCAAGATGCAATGGATTTGTTTTTCCTGTATCTAAACATAGACTAAATAGTGATATAGCGTTTGAGTGAGGGCTTGTTCTTACCGCAAGGTTCTTAATAGTATGTTTTTGGAGGTACGGAATGAGCACGGAATTCTTAGGGTACAACTAAATACAAATGTTAGAAACCACAAAACTAATTTAATTATTTTGATGCAGTGACTTTGGTCATTTGAGAGTTATCTAAAAGTCTATTTCACAGGTGCACGTGTTTTTCATTTGTTAGTTTATCTGAGGCTTTATTAAAATTTATTTTTGTAGTCTTTTATTTGGAGCTGGTACAGATTTTTTCAACTCCTTATGGCCCATGGGTTGGTTTTGTCAGTTTCCCAATCATTTCATGCATTCATTCCACCTTTCTGTTGATGTAATCTCATCTCTATTTGGCATTAATAGCACCGTTTTTTTCCTGTGAAAGGTCAAGTATTTGGAATGTAGACAATAGACAATAGGTGCAGAGTAGGCCATTTGGCCCTTCGAGCCAGCACTGCCATATCAATGGTGATCATGGTGGATCATCTCAATCAGTACCCGTTGCTGCCTTCTCCCATATCCCCTGACTCTGCTATTTTTAAGAGCCCTATCTAGCTCTCTCTTGAAAGCATCCAGAGAACCTGCCTCACCACCTTCTGATGGCAGAGAATTCCACAGACTCACCACTCTCACTGTGAGAAAAAGTGTTTCCTCATCTCTGTTCTAAATGGCTTACTCCTTATTCTTAAACTGGTGGGCCCCGGATCTGGATTCCCCCCAACATCGGGAACATGTTTCCTGCCTCTAGTGTGTCCAAGCCCTTAACAATCTTATATGTTTCAATGAGATCCCCTCTCATCCGTCTCTCTAAACTCCAGAGTGTACAAGCCCACTGCTCCATTCTCTCAGCATATGACAGTCCCTCCATCCCGGGAATTAACCTTGTAAACCTACACTGCACTCACCACAATAGCAAGAATTGTCCTTCCCTCAAATTAGGGGACCAAAATGCACACAATACTCCATGTGTGGTCTCACTTGGGCTCTGTACAACTGCAGAAAGAATCTCTTTGCTCCTACATTCAATTCTTCTTGTTATAAAAGGCCAACATTGCCATTCACTTTCTTCACTGCCTGTTGTACCCTGCATGCTGACTTTCAAAACTGATGTACAAGGACCCCCAGATCCCGTTGTACCTCCCCTTTTCCAATTTAGGTTAAATTTTGTCTCTCTTTCTGAAATGCAGATTGGACCCAGCAAAAAAACAATGTTAGAATTATTTATCTGCAAGATTAATTTAAAGAGTTAGGATGAAAATGTCCAGCAATTTCATTGAACAATGATAAAGAAAATGAATGGGCCATAAGTATAAAAAAAAAAACAAGTTAAAATCTTGAGTAGATTTGTTGACCAATAATTGAATGTGATATATTTTCAGTAATAATAGAAGCTTGCAGTAGAGGAGCTATCTAGTAGGATTTTTTTTAAGGAATTATCACATTAGGATACGAGGGAGCGAGACGATGGTGTTGTTCTTCACTAAGCAATAAAGATAGCAAACAGTAGTTGATATAAACCAATTATCAAATTTTACAAGTACTATTAGAGGTTGTTAGGAATGTAGATTATTAATAGGGTCTGGATTACTCAGGTCAAATGCTAATGTTTTTTTAAAAAATCATTGAACTAGGCAATTTTGTTTAAATACAGCTCCTAGTGTGCTGTTTAAATGCCATATTTTACATGTAAAACAGTAGTGTACATATTTGGAGTTTAAAAAAAAATATTGAAACCAGTTTAGGTTTTATTGCTCTGCCAGTTTATTAACCTTTTGAACTCACAGTCTCTTTTTATTGAGTTGCCTGTAAATCCACATGGCCTGAATTCCCTTGCACTACCTTTCAAACTCCCAAGGCCTCCGTTTCCTATGTGCCTTTAAACCAGCTGAAAGTTTGAAAACCTCCTATGGCTAAGCAAGAATGTTCTCACATTCAGGGACCATACTGTGAACGGTTTACTGATCACAACAAGGGCTCTGATATCTTGAAGTACACCTTGGACTCAACATCCAAAGTATTTCTAATTTTTGTAACCATGTGGAATCCAAAAAATGCAAATGGAATATATTTCCCCAACAATGCTTGAGTGAGGCCACCAAAGAAAGTATTAGAGAGAGAGAGGATAAAATGTGATGTAGCTCAGGCCCCACTCATACCATGCCAACTCGTCTCTGGAGAGGAGGCATCGAAGCAATCAAACTTGTCATTCACAGTAATCAAAGTTCAAGAGATTTTTGGTAGCCATAAATTGTTAAAATATACCTCTTAATCTACTAATTACTAATTACTAAACTACTAAGGGAGACCGCGGCCGATCCCTGGGTCGACAGAGCCCTGGCTGGAGCCTGGGTCAGCGCCACAGAGGCATCCCGAGAGGACCCCAGCAGCGAGAGTGGAAGAGGTCAGTGCAGTGGTCGATGAGGGGCGCACGATCGACAGGTAAGGACGGACAGGTGGAGTGAGGACGCCGCTGCTGATCGGGGAAGGAACAAAGGAGGTACCATCGTGAGAGAGGGGGAACAATGGACAATGGCGACCAGGCGTGGGGGGGGGGGGGGGCGCCGTGAGGGAGGGGGATGGGGGGACATCAAGGGGGAACTAGCGTGGGGATACTTTGTACTTTGTAAGTACCCTTTTTGCATACCTTGGGAAATGCATACCTATTTGCATACCTTGGGAATACAAGCAAGGAATTTCACTGTGACTTATCACATGTGACAATAAAGTACACATTCAATCATAAATTTGCAATTATAAATGTGCTAACAGATGCCCAAATAATTATTCTTGGCATAAGTTGAAAGTTGGTTGTCACAGGTAGATTAGGGTAGATGGTAGGGTTGGGAGCATTATAGAGCAGAAGGATCTAGGAGTTCCTTGAAGGTGAAGGTCGCAGGTAGATAGGGTGTGTCAAAAAGGCATTCAGCACATTGGTCTTCATCAGTCATTGAGTATAGAAGTTGGGAGATCATGTTGGCAGTTATATAAGATGTTGGTGAGGCCACATTTAGGGTATTTTGTTCCGTTTGGGCGCCATGTTATAGGAAAGATTTTGTCAAGCTGGAAAAGGGTTGCAGAGAAGATTAACGAGGATGTTGCCAGGACTAGAGGGTCTGAGCTTCAAGGAGAGGTTGAGCACGCTGGGTCTCTATTCCTTGGAGGATGAGCGATGATCTTATAGAGGTGTATAAAATCATGAGAGGAATAGATCGGGTAAACGCAGAACCAGAGGACATAGGTTTAAGGTGAGGGGAGATAGATTTTATAGGAAGCTGAGGGGTAGCTTTTTAACACAATGGGTGATGGGTTTCAACATTGAACTGCTGGAGGTGGTAGATGAGGTAAAACCATGTAGACAGGTACATGGATAGGATAGATTTAGAGGGAAAATGCAGGCAGGTGGGACTAGTGTAAATGGGACATGTTGGTCGGCGTGGTCACGTTTGGCCAAAAGGTCTACTTTCAGACTGTATGATTCTATGACTCTGTGATTATCTAGGGCATTCTTTCAGTCTTCTCTGTAATCATTTTCAACCATTTCAACAGATGACTGCTAGTCCCCTACCATTACATTGATAAGCATCCTGAGCCCTCCAGGAACGTTTGCTTTGAGCACATGGACATGAACATGAAGTGCCTGCATAACAATTTATTGACTCGGTGTAAAGGATCGCTTAAAAAAAAAACATTTTTAAGCAAAGGACCACCCAGGCGATCATAATTTATTCCTTTATCCAGACAAAGATACTCACTGGCATGGCGATACCTGACCCTGATGCTATTACAAGATGACTTCTTCCCTGTTGCTGACAGTTAAACAAGCATTCACAGCAATCTCCAAGAATAATTTTATTAAACGCTCCTTCCATATTAATAGTTACCCATTGCTGAACCTATTTTTTGCCAAAACACATCATCTGTATAAGCTAAATGCAGTGATTTAAAATGCATTCCTAAAATTACTTCATGCAAACTTTCAGAAACTCCACTTTGGAGTGTATGCACGTAAAAATCGACATTAGTGCAAGGCACCAGGTGTACTTGCTTCAGATACAGTCAGTGCTTGGTGAGAGGCTCAGATGCTCCATTAAAATTTAGCATTATGTTATTACGCTGAACTTCATTACTGCATCAAGTCACATCTGTGGCACCATTATTTTCATGCAAATAATTACCGATAACCTTTTTTCAGAGCTGGACGCAATTTAATACGGGGGTTAAACTTCAACACATTTCCATTTCTCTGACTTCCACCCACAAACTATTCCATTAGTTTGCATTAGTTTGTTTGTGCAAATAATAATTTGTTTATAAAATAACCATGTGCAAAATCAAGCAATTGATGGAAATGTAATGTTCATTAACTCTTTGGTGCACATTTTCATCATAGCTTAGTGTCCAGTACATAATATGGTTTTAAAATTGTATTATGTTAAATAAGAATAACATCATTATTTTCAAGGGCATTATGGACAATACCAGCTTTGTGCTGGTAATTTTGTGAGCACTTAATGAGAGCTAATGGATTGCTAATGATCTCATGGTCGAATAAGAATAACATTATAAACTCTGCTCATTTTTGAAGAGGGAGAAATTGGCGAACTCCCAAAAATGGATGGTGTTATAGTTCACAAGTATTAACTTGAAGGTGTTCATTACAATTGCAGGACTATGTTGTGAAATGTTAAATAAAAACAGAAGTTACTGGTTACTCAGAAGATCAGGCAACATTCATGGAAAAAAAAACAGGGATAGAGACCCGAGATAGACACAAAATGCTGGAGTAACTCAGCTGGGACTAGGCAGCATCTCTGGAGAGAAGGAATGGGTGACTTTTTGGGTCGAACCTTTCTTCAGTTCCTTCCTATACAAGTTGAGACCTTTATCTGAATTAAGAAAGAGAGGTATAAATAAAAAGATTAAATTGGCGAAAAGATGACTAGGGAAGGTCCTGTCTTCCTGTTATTATGACCGATTTTCAATCTGACCCGCTAACTCTTTCTTTCTACAGCAACTACCTGCTAAGTCCTTCTAGTGTTTTTCTGCTTTTGTTTTAGCTTTGCAGCATCTGCAATTTTCTTTTTTTGTTTTCAATCACTTTAAAATCTTGCTGCTTGTTGCCTTGAGTGAGTACTCAAGGATTAGTGTTACCTTAGACACCAGATATCAGCGGGGAATCCCACCATGTTGGGGAACATCACAAGTAGCTGGCACTACATGAAGGCAAGACACAATGTGCTGGGGTAACTCAGTGGGTCAGGCAGCATTTCTGGAGAACATGGGCCCTTCAACCCGAAATGTTGACTGTCCATGTTCTCCAGAGATGCTACCTGCTCTGCTGAGCTACTCCAGCACTTTGTGAATTTTTTTTTCTAAACCAGCATCTGAGTTTCAGGTTGCTATACGAAGACAGACCATTTGTGATTTAAAAGTGAGGATTACTGAAACGACATGAAATGGAGATATTGAACTTTATGGAATTGATGCACAACAGTTCGGATAAATGTCTTCTGGATTCTGTATCCTCCCTTTGCTCTATCTATTGCACTTGAGTTTGACTTGATTGTATTTATGTTTAGTTTTATCTGATTGGATAGCGTGCAAAACACTGTACCTCGGTATTTATGACAATAATAAACCTTAACCTAAAACCGAGTTTCTGCCACAATGTTTTAATCCACAGCTGAGCATTCAAGGGAGTAGGCGCTAATTTTATTGGATTGGCCACACTTCCGAAAGGGACGGGAAGAACAACAGACAATCTATATCCATTGTTGGACAGAATGGCCCAGAAGCAGCCTCTGGAGGAAAACATAGAAATGGAGGTTGATGCCAAAAGGATTACTTAAAGAACTTGGTGTAGTGCAGAAAGAAAATTAATGTTTAAACTCTGGATGTTGAATTGACCAATTTCACTCTTCAAATAGGATCATAATGGTGGCATAGCTGTAGAGCTGCTGCCTTACAGCACCAGAGACCCGGGTTTGATCCTGACTATGGGACTGTCTGTACTGAGTTTGTACGTTCTCCCTGTGACCGCGTGGGCTTTACCCAGGTATTCCAGTTTCCTCACACACTCTAAAGGCGTACAGGTTTGTACGTTAATTGGCTTTGGTAAAGTTATAAATTGCCCCTAGTGTGTAGGATAGCGTTAATGCACAGGGTGATCGCTGGTTGACATGGACTCGATGGGCTAAAGGGCCTGTTTCGGAGTTGTAACACAAAAAGTCTAAAAAGGTCTAAAGTCTAAAACTGGACCAGTTCAGTTCAAAACACTGCAACCCAATCAATCACCTGCAACAACCTCCTTGGATCATGAATATGGAATCAAGCCTACCGACACTCTGTTGCAATCCACACATGCACAATTTATAGCTTCCCCATACTAGAAGATATTTTACTGTGACGGGCATTGCTTGAAATATGGCAAACTTAACTTTTTATTTCTGGTAAAGGTTGTACACAACATAATGCAACAGAAAAAAACAGGAGGAGCGGAAGCACATTTCGAATAACCATGACGTACTGTTCTGACCCTCGGGGAAAGGGGAACTGTTGAAGTATTGACCATGACTATTCTAAAGTGAGTGCACGTGTAAGTCTTTCTCTTAGCCCACTTCTCTTCAGACCACGATTTCTTCCAACTTAAAGGGTATAGTTAGCATCCATCAATAGACAACCTTATGTCATTTGAGGGATCCACAAACTGAGTGGTTGCCTGTCTGCAAAATAATGAAGATAAAGTTCATTGTCATTAGCCAAAGCCACCATTTCAAAGACTCACAGCATAGTACTTGGAAGATAAAGCCAAAATCTGCATGAGGAAGACACATTTGGCCCATCAAGTCCACTCCGCCATTCAATCATGGCTGATCTATCTCTCCCTCCTAACCCCATTCTCCTGCCTTCTCCCCATAACTCCTGACACACTGATATCCTTCTCAGTTAACTGAATAATATATAAATATGAATTGCAATTAATGTTACATACGATATGATACGATAGAACTTTATTTATCCCAGGAGGGAAATTGATCTGCCAACAGTCATAGAACACAAGACACAAGAAACATGAAAATAAAGTGACGAGTGGAAAGGATCGGGGAAAGGAAGCGCAAAGATTTAGGAGAGGAGGGTGTCGAGTCGGTCTACCCCATGACAGAAGGGGGAGGAGTTGCACAGTTTGATAACCACAGGGAAGAAGGATCTGTCCTACATCTTGGTGGAACCAGTCTGTTGCTGAAGGTACTCCTCAGGTTGACCAGTGTGTCATGGAGGGGGTGCGCTGTATTGTCCATGATACTCCGCAGTTTGCGGTGCATCCTCCCCTCCAAGACCGCCTCCCATGAAACCAACTCTGTCCCCAGGATGGAGCCAGCCTTCCTGATGAGTTTGTTAATCCTGTTGGCGTCCGCAGCCTTCGCCCTGCTGCCCCAGCACACGACAGCGAATAAAATAGCACTGGCTACCACCAATCGGTAGAACATCTGCAGCATCTTGATGCAGACATTGAAGGAGCAGAGCCTTCTGAAAAAGTACAGGGCCTCAGTGTTCCTGGGCCAATCCAGTTTACTGTCCAGGTACACTCCATGGTATTTTGTACACCTTGGTAAACTGCACATCCACACCATTGATGGAGAAAGGGGACAGAGGCGTTCCTCTCCTCCTAAAGTCCACCACTAACTCCTTAGTCTTGTCGGTGTTGAGCTGCAGGTGATTCAACCCACACCACTCAACAAAGTCGTTGACTACACCTCTGTATTCATCTTCCCTCCCCTCACTGATGCAGACCACAATTGCAGAGCAATTTGATTGTGGTTGTTGATTGTACTTTTCAGATTCTACATATTATTTAGATTGACACCAGTGTAGCACTAGGGAAATAGGGCGGTATTATTTTATAGGAGATATTAAATTAAGGCACGACAACCTTAATTGGATTTGGTGGTGCCACATTTGTGTGAAATGTTTGATTTAATTTCAATGAAATTAATCAAACATTCGGGTAAATCACGGAGTTAATGGTCCCTTACTTTTCTTGATGTTCCTCCCTCTGTCTGACGCGCTATCATGTATCGGAGATCGGACTACGCGGAATAGCATCAATGCCAGAAAAGTACTCCTGGGATTTTTGTTCGCCTGCAGAAGTAGTCACAGCTTTTGAGATCTGCTATTTAAAAGGAGCTTTCCTGAGGTTTCAGGTCAGGTCAGGGGGAGTTCTCCCTGCCACGGGTACCAGGTAATCCCGCGCTACTGCTCCATGGTCGGATAGTCAGCGACTAAACCGTCTCCCCCACCTGGTTTGCCGGGTGAGGAGGGGGCTGTGGACCCCCAGCAGGACCAAAGACAAGACCTGTCAAAGGGCGGATGAGCTCCTAGCGAGCCAACAGCCACTAACGCACACTACAGTAGAAGTTGCCGTACATAGCATTGTAAGGCATCGTGCCCGTTGATGTTTTCAACGAAGATGATGGTGATGATTCCTGAGCACATCCCTCTCCCTTTCACGGGGAGTCTTTGAACCTACCTCAGGTAAATCACCTGTGCGTAATCTCCTCGACCCCACCCATTCCAACCTGCCTGACCCCATCTCGTGGTAAATCCCACCAACTAACAAGGTTGCAATCCTCATTCAAACCTCCATTTGGGTGATGTGCCAAACATAGCTTCAACGGTTCAATGGTGCTTTTATTGTCACGTGTGTGAAGTGCAAAAGCACAATGTAATAATAAGATTAAACGAGAACTTACCAGTTTGAAGTTTTTTTTTTTTAATTTTTTTTAATTTTTTTTATTATAGAAACAATATATACAGAGTACACTCTTATGCGGCATTAAAAAATTATATAATATACAAAATTATATAATATTGATTATCAATTGATGCTGTTTGTGTTATTTGTAATGTTATCCATTATACATTTCCTGGTTATTTATTTTGTATAATTGGGAGTGTATGTAGTATATTCCTAAAATAAGCAATATACTCATACTTCTCATACCATACATATTTCTTCTAATTACCAAATACAAATCCCCTCTAATATTAACTACATAATACCCAATCTTAACCAAACTTCTATGATATTCATGATATTTTCATAATATTAAGAGTGTTTGTATTATTATTAACTTTATATTTCAAAATTATTATATAGTTAAAAATGCGCAATTTTATATAATTACAAATATAAGACATCTATAATATTTTCATACAACTAATAATATGTATATTCATACTAATATTTAAGAATATATATAATATGTTTCTATACTTTTTTTCCCTACTTAAAGATAGAAAGATAGAGATAGAAAGTAGAAAATAGAAAATAAAATGTGAAAAGTTTGTGGGAGATTAAAATATTACTCAATAATCCGTTCTTGGAGATACATTCATGATTTATTATATGTATTTCTTCATCCATTCAGATATTCAGGCCTCAGTCAAGTCCCCGCGCCGAACCATTATGACCCTGTAAAATATTTAATGTATGGAGACCAAATCCCTTTGAAGAGATCTAACCTATCCATAAGGACAAGTCTCAATCTCTCCAAGTGAAGTGTCTCCGACATTTCTATATTCCACATTTTAATTGTTGGGGATGCAGGGCCTTTCCAAAATTTTAGTATTAATTTTTTCCCAATTATTAGAGAATAGTCGATATAAAATTCTTTGATTCCTTGTAATTATTTGTTCCGTTTCAGGTATTCCAAGTATTATTAACTTTGGATCAGGAATCATAGTAATATTAACAACATTCGAGATTATCTTAAATATTTCGTTCCAATATTCTACAATCTTCGTACAATTAGTGAATGAATGTGACAAATTTGCTTCTGAGATTTGACATTTATCACATATAGGCGATAATTTTGGAAATATATTATGTAATTTAGACTTGGAGTAATGTAATCTATGTAAAATTTTAAACTGAATAAGAGCATGTTTAGCATTTAACGAGCAGTAATGTATGTGTTGTAAGCTTTCTTCCCATATTTCTGGGCTTATTATTTGACCTAATTCATTTTCCCAAAGCTGTCTGTGTGTTTCCGATGATGGAATATCACTTTCCAACAAAATATTGTAAATATATGATATCATTTTTTCTGTATTTGGATGTTTATTCCATTCATCTAAAATTTCACTCTTTCTATTTCTGAATTCTTGTGTATTTGCAGAGATATAGTTTCTGATTTGTAAATATCTAAAATATTCATTATTATGAAGCCCGTAAGCTTGTTGTAACTCTTGAAATGAAACAAAAAATTTTCCTTATAAAGATCCCCTATATTTAAAATTCCTTTATTTTTCCATTGTATAAAAGCCTTATCCATCGTTGAGGGTTTAAACGTAAAATTGTTGGCAATAGTAAGACCTAGCGGTATAAATTTTAGTTTTAATGTTTTCTTTATTTGTTTCCAAATACGGATTCCGCTTTCTATTATCGAGTTTTCACTATAAATTTTCTTAGGTACATTAATATTAGCAAATATCATAGAACTAATTTCAAATGGAAAACAGTCTTCTCTTTCCATTTTTAACCAGTTTGGGTTTATTATCTGTTTCTTCTAACCAGAAGTTCATATTTTTAATATTAACTGCCCAATAATAAAACATAAAATTTGGTAATGCTAATCCCCCGTTTATTTTAGCTTTGCATAAGTGTTTTTTATTTATTCTATGGTTCTTATAATCCCAGATAAAGTTAGTGACTAGAGAGTCTACTTTTTTAAAAAAATTTTAGGGAGATATATCGGGATTGATTGAAATAAATATAATAATTGTGGGAGAAAAAATCATTTTTATTGCGTTTTATTTTACCTAACATTGAAATAGGTAAACTTTTCCAGTATAAAATATTTTTATTTAATTTATTCAGTAATAACGGAAATTAGACTTAAATAGAGAGTCAAATCTTTTTGTAACAAAAATACCAAGATATTTAATATTTTCATTTGTTATCTTAAAAGGAAATTGTTGTAATATCTGTAAGTTATTCATGGCTATTGGCATAAGTTCACTTTTATTCCAATTGATACTGTATCCTGAAATTAAACCAAATTCCGTTATTAGTTTTTAACAAATTACGGATACTTATTTCCGGTTTAGTGATATAAAGTAATACATCGTCCGCATATAACGAGATTTTATTCTTAGTATCTTTAGTATCATATCCATATATTTCCG
This sequence comes from Okamejei kenojei, assembly GCA_035221665.1. Classification (NCBI taxonomy): domain Eukaryota; kingdom Metazoa; phylum Chordata; class Chondrichthyes; order Rajiformes; family Rajidae; genus Okamejei; species Okamejei kenojei. The sequence goes on from CM069133.1 coordinate 14,268,072, forward strand.
GGTGCAATCTTACCCTTTGGGCAAGAGGTTCGATTGCTAACGCAAACAGTAAAGGTGATAAAGGACAGCCTTGTCTACAACCTCGAGATAAACTAAATTTAGTTGATAACATACGGTTTGTTGTTATTCTAGCTGTTGGGTTTGCATATAACAATTTGATCCAAGTAGTAAACTTCTCACCAAGCTTAAAAGCTTCCATCACCGAAAATAAATAAGGCCATTCCACCTGGTCAAAAGCTTTTTCTGCATCCAGCGAGATAACTACTAAGTCTTTTTTATCACTTCTTTTCGAATATATGATATTAAATAACCGTCTTAGATTATATGAAGAATATCTTTTAGGTATAAATCCTGTTTGATCAGGATGAATTAATTCGTTAACAACTGTGCTTAATCTTTGTGCTAGTATCTTTGTTAAAATTTTTTGATCCGTATTTAATAAAGCAATTGCTCTATATGATCCTGGTTCATCCAAATCTTTATTTATTTTGGGTATAAGTGTTATAATAGACTCGTTCAGTGTATCTGGTAATTTCTCTTGTGTATATATCTGTTCATATAATGATTTTAAATATGGGACCATTTGATCATGAAAACATTTTATAAAATTCCGAACCTATACCATCCGGTCCTGGAGTTTTACCATTTTTTAATGATTTAATAGATTCTTGGATTTCTTTTATTGAAATATCAGCATTTAATAGTTCTCTATTTTGTAAATCTAATTCTTTTAAGTTACATATATTTAAAAAAGCATCTATTTCTGTTTTATTTACTGTCGCTTTAGCAGTATACAGATTTTTATAATATTGCATAAATCTTTCATTAATATCTTTGGGTTGTATTAATAATTCACCGTTTTGTGATTTAATCCTATGTATAATTTTTTCAGCTTCAATTTTCCTTAATTGTCGAGCCAATAATTTTTGGGGTTTGTCTCCAAATTCAAACTGCAATTGTTTAGTATGTTGGTAATATTTTAAAAACTTGATCAGTATATATTTTGTTTAATTTATATTTCAATGCTACAATTTTATTATGTATTATTATATCTGATTTTGTTGCATTCTGTATGTCTAATTGTTTAATCTCCCTTTCTAAGTCCTGTTGTTCCTTCCGAATCTTTTTATTATGGAATGCTTGTGAAGAAATCATAATTCCTCGAAGATATGCTTTAAATGTTTCCCATAATAAAGAGCGAGATATTTCTGGTTGATCATTTATTTCAAAAAAAATCTTAATCTGAGTTATAATATATTCCTGAGTGGTTTTATTTTTTAAAATTTGTGGATTAAGTTTCCATTGTCCTAAATTTTCTGTTTTACCATTTATTTTAATTTTAAATGTTAATGGTGCATGATCTGAAATTATAATATTATGATATTTAGATTCGTAAGTAAGTGAAATAAGCTTTGCATCTACCAGAAAATAATCTATTCTTGAATAAGTTTTATGTACTGGTGAGTAAAAGGAATATTCTCGACCAGTAGGATTTTCTGTTCTCCAAACATCTTTAATATTAGTCGTTTGGATATATGCATTTAATAAATCACTAGTATGTGATTTAGTTTTTCTTTGTTTTTGAAGATCTATCTAAGTAAGGGTCTAATGTACAATTAAAATCTCCTCCAATTATCAAATTATAATGTGTTAATTCCGGAATATTATTGAGTACTTTCTTAAAAAATAAAGGACTGTCAAAATTTGGTCCATAAATATTAACGAAAATCATTTTTTCCCTGTTTATTTCTCCTATCACAATAATATATCTGCCATCTTTATCAGATATAGTAGATGTATGCTTAAATAAAGTACCTTTACGAAATAATATTGCTACGCCTCTTGATTTATGCGTAAAAGAAGAGTGATATATTTTGTCTATCCATTTGGCTTTCAGCCTATTTTCAGCGTCTTTTTTTAGGTGGGTTTCTTGAATGTAAATTACATCAGCTTTAATTGCCTTTAAGTGTGTCAATATTTTTCCTCTTTTTATTGGTTCATTGATACCTTTAACATTCCAACTGCAAAAGGTTAATCCCTCATTCCCCATATTTCTTTTTAAGTCCTGCATTATAAATTTGTAGGAATCTACAATAGAGTCCAAGGGTCCGTGCAGTAGACCTAACCTTACACCCGAACACCGAATAGATGAATTTTAGATCTCTTTTATGTACTTCACGAATATATCTCCATTGTTCCAATGTGTAGCTCCATTCAAACTGAAAGATACAATAGGTATAAAAGAATAGTAAAGAATAGATAAAGAGATTAATAGTGTGTATAAAGAAAGTCATACTACATTGGCTATCCATCTAAAGGCTTCCGGCATTGATGTTATTAATTTGGCCAGCTCCTAGATTTAAGGAATTATTATTCCATAATAATATTTTAACGGGATATAATATTAAAGAAATGAAAAAAAGTGATATTGATCATCATATAAAAGTATGTATATCTAAAATTAATTTAAAAAATCTAACTATAAAACGGGAGATAAAGAATTTTTAAAGTACAAAATAAAAATCATTATTAAAGAAGAAAAAAAAGGGGAGGGTATCTCCAAATTTAACAAGACATAAGATATTAATTATTAGTAATATTAATTAGCAATAGTGAACAATCTTGGTTAATAATTTATGGTCATGAAGTACCCACCACAGCACCAATATATATATATTTTGGTGCTGTGGTGGGTACGTCATGACCAGCCACCACTATCAGTGCATTTTTAGGGTCAGTTTTTCCATTTTATTTTTCACTGCCCTTGTTTCTCCTGAGTTTTTTCCCCCTCAAGGAGACTACCTTCAGAAATATCTGAGGTAGATATTCCCACCATATTTCATCATATTTTTTCCTTTTTATATGTGAAACCCCCTTAGGGTAGGTTAGGGAATATTTCCATTATTTTCCGTCTGAAGGCCTTTATTAACTTTTTAAATTATGGCCTTTCTGACATTTAAAATTCCCCCCCCCCCTGCCAAAAGTTTGTGGAGCATCTAAACCTCCCTAACGTATTTTTAACGGTCACCAGTATCGGAACCGGCTCCGTAATTAATCTCCCGTCCCGATCGCTGGGTATTCCCCGGGACATTCTTTTTTAGACTCCATTGTATTATACAGAGTATTTTTGTTTTATTTTACTCTTTTATTTTATTTTTGTTTTAAATTCATTTCAAATCCTGGTTCAATACACCAGGCACGGAGTTTTCCAGACCCTAAAAGTTTTTCAACTGCACTTACCTGCCGGTTCCGTACCTACCGCTGTCGATGAGCTAGCCTCTGCAGCTCTTCCTTCTGCCGTCAGCGTCGACGTAATGACGTTCCAGCGCCAGGCGGGGTTCTTCACGTAGTCACTCACGTGACTCCGAAGTAAAATTACTTACGAACAGTCCAGTAGAGTATTTCCAAACCTCAGGGGTGGCATGGTGGCGCAGCGGTAGAGTTTTGCCCTACAGCGCCAGAGACCTGGGTTCGATCCTGACTATGGGTGTAATCTGTACGGAGTTTGTACCTTCTTCCTCTGTCACCTGCGGGGTTTTCTACAAGATTTTCGGTTTTCTCCCACAGGGGCGGCATAGTTGGCCCCGTGGTGGAGTTGCTGCCTTACAGCACTTACAGCGCAAGCGACCCGAGTTCGATCCCGACTATGGGTGCTATCTGTACAGAGTTTGTACATTCTCCCCGTGACTGCGTGGATTGTTCCCCGAGATCTTTAGTTTCCTCCCACACCCCAAAGACGTACAGTTTTTCAGGTTAATTTGCTTGCTATGAATATAAAATTACCCCTGGTGTGTGTAGGATAGTGTTAATGTACGAGGGTCGCTCCTGTTTCTGTGCTGTTTCTCTAAAATAAACTAAACATCCCTGATTAGCATACTATGCAGAAATAGTGCACTGGTCCCACATGCAAGAGGCACTATGTTTGGTGCCATTTTCATTGAATTACTTTTCTCTCTGATCACTGACCATCCATTCGGAGTATACAACCCCTCCCCCAAAAACTTTTTCCAAATTCCATGTACAACAGATACAAACAGGGACGTTAAATTTATAGATCTTGAAGTTTGGAGCATTACAGAAAGATTGTAATGATACTTCAGACCACATATTTCCACAAGAGTAATATCTACAAAGAGAAGATTGTGCAATCACACATCTGTGCCTCTGCTCCACTCTGAATTGGAAATGCACCCCAGAAAATGAAAATGCACCCCAGAAAAGCCTCAAATGGGAAACTAAATCTTAATGGAAGGGTGAAATCTCCACTACATTTTCAATTGTATTGGGAGTCTGTAGATACCTCAGTACACAAGTTCACGTGATAGGAGCACAATTTTCGCCATTCGGCCCATCAAGTCTACTCTGCCATTCAATCACGGCTGATCCATCTCTCCCTCCCTGCAGTGGTGCAGCAGAATCACCAGCATGAAATTACATTTTTGAGGTTCGCCCTTGTGCTCCTCCGGTCACTGCGTTACCACACCACCTCTGAGGTGCCTGGTCCTTTGCTTGTCTTGAAGTTTTCACCTTACTTCATTCCAAACCATGTTGTGACTAGCAGCTACCATTGCAATTGGAGACTGCTGCTTTCAGGACTCCAGGCAAGATAGCACAGTGTGCAGAATGGGTCATGCTACAAGACACATGGAAACCATGGACACTGGGACGATTGGATTCAATCTGATTGGATTGAATATTTGGATTGGATATTTGAGTCTGAAGAAGGGTCCCGACCCAAAAGGTCATCCATCCTTTTTATCCAAAGGTACTGCCTGATCCCTGGGTTACTGCAGCCCTTTGTGTCTACCTTAGATTGAATTCAAAATTGACTTGGCCATGGAAGACAGAGGGTACTGGGGATGGGTAGTAATTCTGGCTTAATACAGTGGCTTGCAAAAGTATTCATACCCCTTGAACTTTTCCACATTTTGTCACGTTACAACCACAAACGTAAATGTATTTTATTGGGATTTTATGTGATAGACCAACACAAAGTGGTGCATAATTGTGAAGGAAAATGATACATGGTTTCCAAATTTTATTACAAATAAAAAACTGAAAAGTGTGGCATGCAAAAGTATTCAGCCCCCCTGAGTCAATACTTTGTAGAACCACCTTTTGCTGCAATTACAGCTGCAAGTCTTTTGGGGTATGTCGCTACCAGCTTTGCACATCTAGAGACTGAAATTTTTGCCAATTTTTCTTTGCAAAATAGCTCAAGCTCAGTCGGATTGGATGGAGAGCGTCTGTGAACAGCAATTGTCAAGTCTTGCCAGAGATTCTCAATTGAATTTAGGTCTGGACTTTGAACTGGGCCATTCTAACACCTGAATATGCTTTGATCTAAACCATTCCCATTGTAGCTCTGGCTGTATGTTTAGGGTTGGTATCCTGCTTGAAGGTGAACCTCCGCCCCAGTCTCAAGCCTTTTGCAGACTCTAACAGGTTTTCTTCCAAGATTGCTCTGTATTTGGCTCCATCCATCTTCCCATCAACTCTGACCAGCTTCCCTGTCCCTGCTGAAGAAAAGCATCCCCACAGCATGATGCTGCCACCACCATGTTTAACAGTGGGGCTGGTGTGTTCAGGGTGATGTGCAGTGTTAGTTTTCCACCACACATAGCGTTTTGCATTTATGCCAAAAACTTCAATTTTGGTCTCATCAGACCAGAGCACCTTCCTCCACATGTTTGCTGTGTCCCCCACATGGCTTGTGGCAAACTGCAAACGGGACTTCTTATGGCTTTGATTCAACAATGGCTTTCTTCTTGCCACTCTTCCATAAAGACCCGATTTGTGGAGTGCACGACTGATAGTTGTCCTGTGGACAGAATCTCCCACCTGAGCTGTGGATCTTTGCAGCTCCGCCAGAGTTACCATGGGCCTCTTGGCTGCTTCTCTGATCAATGCTCTCCTTGCCCGGCCTGTCAGTTTAGGTGGACGGCCATGTCGTGGTAGGTTTGCAGTTGTGCCATACTCTTTCCATTTTCGGATGATGGATTGAACAGTGCTCCGTGAGATGTTCAAAGCTTGGGATATTTTTTTATAACCTAACCCTGCTTTAAACTTCTCCACAACTTTACTCCTGACCGGAACGGTGTACTGTTTTTGGATGATCAGCCAAGATTATATTGAATGGCAGTGCTGGCTCAAAGGGATGAATGTCCTACTCCAGCACATATTTTCCATATTTCTATGTATCTACGATATAGGCCAGCTGGAAATATAGGCAGAGAAGGGGCAGATGGAGTTGAATCCAGCAACAAGTGAGGTCCTTGTGCTTCATGATGCCCAAGGAACATTGTTTGTTCACTAATGTTCTCTAACAAACCTCTGAGGCCTTCACACAACAGCTGTATTTATACTGAGATTAAATTACACACAAGTGGACTCTATTTACTAATTAGGTGACTTCTGAAGGCAATTGGTTGCACTGGATTTTATTTAGGGGTATCAGAGTAAAGGGAGCTGAATACTTTTGCACGCCACACTTTTCAGTTTTTTATTTGTAAAAAGATTTGAAAACCATGTATCATTTTCCTTCCACTTCACAATTATGTGCCACTTTGTGTTGGTCTATCACATAAAATCCTAATAAAATACATTTACGTTTGTAGTTGTAACGTGACAAAATGTGGAAAGGGGTATGAATACATTTGCAAGCCACTGTATCTATCACCTTTGCTATTCTGCGGGAATCAGCACTGGGACCTCTGTTGTTTGTGATTTATATAAATACTAGCCTAAGTGGGACCCGTTGGGTCCCTGTCACATCGTCCCCAGGACAAGGGTTCACAGTTTAAGGATAAGGGGGAAGTCTTTTAGGACCAAAATGAGAAAATCGTTTTTTCACACAGAGAGTGGTGAATCTGTGGAATTCTCTGCCACAGAAGGTAGTTGAGGCCATTTCGTTGGCCATATTTAAGAGGGAGTTGGATTTGGCCCTTGTGGCGAGACGGATCAGGGGGTATGGAGAGAAGGCAGGTACGGGATACTGAGTTGGATGATCAGCCATGATCATATTGAATGGCGGTGCAGGCTTGAAGGGCCGAATGGCCTGTTCCTGCACCTAATTTCTATGTTTCTATGTTTCTATAAGTGGGACCCATTGGATCTTTCACACAGGAGGCCTGGTCCCCCAACGCAACCCGTTCCCCAATGCAATATTCCACCATCACCCATAGCACCCACGGGAGGCCTGGTTCCCCCAACGCAACCTGTTCCCCAATGCAATATTCCACCACTGACCCATAGCCGACAACTGCGCAGGGGCTGCTCATTTCGCCTTATGCACCCCCTCTCATTTTTAAACTTTAAAAAAATGCAATTGCACTTGCTAGCTAGCAGAACTCAGTGTACTGTGACTTTAAAAAAAATTGAGGTAGGCTGCTCAGTAAATCTGCAGATGACACAAAAATGGGTGGGGTTGTGGATATTGCGGAAGGTTGTCAAAAGGATTCAAAGGGATTTGAATTCAAGGATTCAAAGGCTAACGGAATGAAAGGGATATGGGGAGAAAGCAGGAACGGTGTACTGTTTTTGGATGATCAGCCAAGATTATATTGAATGGCAGTGCTGGCTCAAAGGGATGAATGGCCTACTCCTGCACATATTTTCCATATTTCTATGTATCTACGATATAGGCCAGCTGGAAATATAGGCAGAGAAGAGGCAGATGGAGTTTAATCCAGCAACAAGTGAGGTGCTTCACAGAATCGAATGTAAGAAAAAGTAGGCGATGCATTTTGGGACATCTAACATGGGCAGGACCTAAACAGTAAATGGTCGGCCTCTGGGGTGTGTTGTAGAGCAGAGGGATCTAGGAGTGCAAGTGCATGGTTCTTTGAAGGCGGAGTCGCAGGTAGATAAGGCAGTCAAAGAGGCTTTTGGCACATTGGCCATCACCAGTCATAATATTGAGTATAGAAGTTAGGAAGCAGTTATGTAAGACGTTGGCGAGGCGACATTTAGAATATTGTGTTCAGTTCTGGGCACCATACTATAGGAAATATATAGTCAAGCTTGAAAGGGTTCAGAGAAGATTTACGAGGATGTTGCCAGGACCAGAGGATGTGACCTCTAAGGAGCGGTTGAATAGGCTGGGCCTCTATTCCTTGGAGCGCAAAAGAATGAGGGGTGTTCTTATAAATAAGTACATCCCTCATTCTTCTGCGCTCCAAGGAATAGAGACCCAGCCTACTCAACCTGTTTATACACCTCTATAGAGTTTTATACACCTCCACAGAGTCTCTTGCCCAGAGTGGGGGAATTGATGACCAGATGACATAGGTTCAAGGTGATGGGGAAAAGATTTAATATGAATCTGAGAGGTAACGTTTTCACACAAAGGGTGGTGGGTGTATGGAACAAGCTGCCACAGGAGGTAGTTGAGGCGGGGACTATCCCAACATTTAAGAAACAGTAAGACATGTACATGGATAGGACAAGTTTGGAGGGATATGGACCAAGCACAGGCAAGTGGGACTAGTGTAGCTGGGACACGTTGGCTGGTGTGGGAAAGTTGGGCCGAATGGCCTGTTTCCACACTGTATCACTCTATGACTCTATCTATGACTAAGTATACAATAAATGGCAAGGCCCTGAGGAGGGATCTTGTGGTGCAAGTCCATTGCTACCTGAAAGTGGAGACACAAGTAGATAGGATTGTAAAGAAGGTGCATGACATTAAAATGTCAGGGTGTTGAGATTAATAGTAAGGTGATCATGTTGCAGCTGTATAAAACATTGGTTAGGCGCCATTTGGAGTTTTGTGTGCAGTTCTGGTCACTGCATGTAAAGGCTTTGGAGGTGTTCTTATAAATAAGAACATCCCTCATTCTTCTGCGCTCCAAGGAATAGAGACCCAGCCTACTCAACCTCTTTATACACCTCTATAGAGTTTTATACACCTCCATAGAGGTGTACAAGATCATGAGAGAAATAGATTGGTGGATGCACAGAGTATCTTGCCCAGAGTAGGGGAATTGATGACCAGAGGACATAGGTTCAAGGTAATGGGGAAAAGATTTAAAATTAATCTGAGAGGTGACGTTTTCACACAAAGGGTGGTGGGTGTATGGAACAAGCTGCCAGAGGAGGTAGTTGAGGCGGGGACTATCCTAACATTTAAGAAACAGTTAGACATGGATAGGACAAGTTTGGAGGGATATGGACCAAGCACAGACAAGTGGGACTAGTGTAGCTCGGACATAATGGCTGGTGTGGGGAAAGTTGGGCCGAATGGCCTGTTTCCACACTGTATCACTCTATGACTCTATCTATAACTAATTTTACTTCAGAGTCACGCGAGTGACTACGTGAAGAAGCCCCGCCAGGTGCATGCGTGTCATTACATCCAACGCATGGCGCACCGACGGGCTGGAGAGCGCTGCTCCACCAGCGGTAAGTAACAAACCAGAAGGTAAGTGGTTTTAAACAACTTTCTGCGGTTATTTAAACTCTGTAAGGCTGGTTTCAGGAACCAGCGGGAGAAAGCTCAGAATGGAGAGAATAAACAAAAAAGGCTGCTGCCGTTCGGAGCAAAATACTTACCCGCGGGACCGTGGGTAATGAGCGTAGGTCGGCTAGGGAGACACCGGCTTCAGTAACGCCGGTTCCAAGGACGCTGACTACAGAACCGCCGGCAGTTCAGCTGATTCCATCAACTCCGGTGCCTCAAGGCACTGTGGACACTCCTGTCGGGTGGAAGGCCAAAAGAAAATCAGTCAGGCCTGTTGACTCAGATGAGTCTGACCAGGAAGACTCCCCTCCTTTAAACAAGAAGGTCTGGGGACATCTTGAAAAGATGGAACAATTAATTGAGAGAATATTGAACCATTAATTTTTCCAGTCGGGGTCACATACCCCCAGGATTCCCCAACAGCTTTCTGGAGCAGCCTCAGGCAGAGGCCCGTATGGCGAGAGGACTATCAGCATGCTTACGAGTTCCAGTGGGAACCCCCATCACCAGCACCTTGTTTAGGGCTGGGTGATACCTCCCTAGAGCAAGGCTTGGGAGAGCCAGGGCAGGAGGAATCTGACCCTGAAGTTGGTGTCACTGCTCTTGTCCATACACCAAAGCACATGAGCCATGCTCCAGGTGTCCCGGATGTGGCCAGAAATGTTGCCATACCGGAGGGGACTGGTGAAGCCATGGAGGATAATCTGCCCAGCAACATTAATTATATGGCCTCTCACCAGCTCCAGGACTCCATTATGGAGGAAACATCACTTCGTTACCAGACACCTGTTAACTGTGCGTCACTCAAGGTGCCCACCGTGATCTCGGCCATCTTGAGGCAAATGAGCGCATCTATGAGGGGGCAAGAGCTCCTATTCCAGAAAGTCCTCAAATTGGTGGGGGCGGGGATAACAGCTTTTGGGCGGATGGTCCAAGGAGCGCTGATGTCAGGTACACAGCAGGATATGTTGGCCCTGCTGTACAATGCTCATTTTGAGCTCAACTACATCCGAAAGATTGCCATAAAGCCGACACTCAATCCTCGCTTAGCGGCTCTATGCAAGTCCTCGAATATCCAGGCACCCAATTTTCTATTTTGTGTAGATCTGGCAAAGCAGTTTAAAGATCTCGAGGAAGAGGCAAAAACCATCGGCCTCAGTAAGACCTATACACCCTCGGCCAGGATACCGCCTCGCAAGCCTTTTCCCTTCAGGCGGGCTACAGACACTGGAGCAGGTCAAGGACCAAGCAGAGGATTTCCAGCTACATGCCGTTCACACGCACCTCTGCACACCCCCAACATGGCCAGGAGGTTGAGAAATCCGCGATCAGCTATGGAGGTACGAGTAACTGATTCAGTCCATAATATATATCTTCTGGGGAGCAACCTCCGGTCGGGGGGAGGATGCAATTGTTTTATGATGAATGGTGCTGCATAACATCAGATCTATTTATACTGGACAGGATCCGGGGGTCTCGAATTGAGTTTATGTCAGGAATACATCCACCCGCACAAAATACGTCTAGTCGGGTATTGTTTTTTTTCAGGACCAGAAACCCTACAGGTGAATGATGAAATTGGGGGTGTCGTTCCAAAAAGGGGTAATTGAAAGGATGGCATATCATCCTCAACAATTTGTGTCCAATATATTCCCCAGGCAGAAAATGGATGGTGGGTGTTGAGTCATTCTGGGCCTAACCCGACTAAATTCTTATGTCCAGTATAGACATTTTAAAATAGATATTTTCAGTACTGCTAAGCAGCTGATATCAAAAGGTTGTTATATGGCAACCATAGATTTGAAAGATGCATATAATTCAGTACCAATTCATCATCAGTACCGTAGATACTTGAAATTTAGTTGGATGGGACAGCTGTGGCAACTTAAAGCATTGCCCAATGGGTTAACCTCAGCTCCTAGGTTATTTACAAAGTTATTAAAACCAGTTATGGCGCTACTCCGTGCCCAGAATCACATTGTGATGGCTTATCTGGATGATATTTTAATTGTGAGCAACACTCAGGAGGCAGCTGAGGAGTCAGTTTCAGTGATCAAACACCTGTTTGAGAGGTTAGGTTTCCTCATCCATCCAACTAAATCCAAGCGAGTACCATCCTGAATAATTGACTATTTGGCGTTCGTCATTGATTCAATTGATATGTCAGTGACTTTGCCTACGGCCAAAGCTGTTGAAATCATGGAGGCCTGTAGCAATCTGGTAGAGGAACAACAACCCTCCATCCGGCAAGTAGCCAGTGTCATTGGTAAATTAGTGGCGGCTTTCCCTGCAGTGCAGTTCGGACCTCTGCACTATCAGAGTTTGCAACGAGCTAGAGAACAAGCACTTAAAGAACATGCAGGTCATTTTGGCAGACCAATGCAGTTGCCAGCCAAAGCCATTGCCGAGTTGCAATGGTGGATAATTAATGTCTCACGAAGTACTAAAAAATTTTGACTCAATGACCTTCAGTTATTTTACAAACAGATGTCAGTGCTTTGGGATGGGGAGCCACTGATACTGAATCTAGCTGTGGTGGCAGATGGAGTGTGCAAGAGGAATTAATCCTGCAAAGGCATGGAATAAATTACTCAGGATTGCTGGGTGCGTTCTATGGGCTAAAAGCATATTGTTCAACAATGAATGAGTTACATGTTCAGCTCCAGATTGGCAATACCACAGCTGTTGCATATATCAATCACATGGGAGGAATTAGGTCAGTATCATGTGATAATCTGGCTAACCTCATTTGGGACTGGTGCATTCCCAGAAATATCTGTGTTTCAACTATTTACCTACCAGGTAGCGATAATGTGGTGGCAGACACTAGGTCACGCAAATTTAATGACAACACAGAATGGATGCTGAATCCCAAAGTTTTAAAAATTATTGTCAGCCGGTATGGCTTGCCAGACATAGATCTGTTTGCATCCAGGCTAAATCACCAGTTGCCTAAATACGCTTCATGGGAACTGGATCCGGGGGCAGTAGTGGTGGATGCATTCTCGCTACATTGGGGACTTACATTATTTTACGCTTTTCCCCCCCATTCTGCCTCATCAGTCAATGTCTCACCAAAATAGAGCAGGACTCCGCCTCAGGCGTTTTGGTGGTTCCCGACTGGCCTACACAGCCATGGTTCCCATTGGTCCTGAGAATGATGACACAGCCATTCATGACTGCCCCCAAATGCAGCAACTTGTTGGTTCATCCTGTAACAGGAGAAAGTCATCCTTTACATGATTGTATTAGTCTGTTAATCTGCAGATTCTGACCAGACCGTTCCAAGGGCTCAGACTGTCGAGTAGGACCATGGACGTGATTACTGCGGCCTGGAGAGATAGCACTAAAAAACAATATGTGTCTCATATTAAGAAATGGGAGATGTTTTGTTTACAGTCAGATATATCTTATCATACTGTAAGCATACCGGATGTATTGGAGTTCCTTGCTACATTGCATTTTTATGAACAATTGGGCTATAGTGCCATTAATAGTGCTCGGAATGCTTTGTCCTCCTATTTAGGGCACTTGTCGGGACAACAATCTATCGGGTCTCATCCGCTAGCGTCCCGATTCATGAGAGGTATTTTTTAACAAAAACCCTCCTAAGCCTAGATATACAGAAATCTGGGATGTGAGCATAGTTCTCACACTGCTTTGGCAATGGGCTCCAATCACATCTCTATCTTTTCAGAAGTTAACACTTAAAGAGGTTATGCTCATGGTGCTAGTATCAGCGCAACGGGTTCAGACATTGCAAAAGCTACGACTGGATAGCATGTATTCTTCTGTAGATAATATTACGTTTTATGTATATGATTTAATCAAACAAAGCAGGCCAGGGATGGCTGGAACGAAAATAAGCTTTAAAACATACCCCGTTGACCGAAGGCTATGTGTAGTTATGCACCCGAGTCAATATATCGAGGTAACCAAGAGTCTGAGAGGCTCTGAAACAGCAATGCTCATAAGCCACAAAAAAACTCATAAAAAGGTGTCAGTACGAACTATTTCTAGGTGGTTGAAACAGGTTTTGGATTGTGCTGGAGGACACTCACTCCACCAGGGCGGCATCAACATCCGCAGCAAAGGCACAGGACATGCCTCTAGCCCAAATCCACAGGGCCGCAGGCTGATCTAGTGAATCAACGTTTGCAAAGTTTTATGACAAACCTGTCCTGGCAGTGCAAGGTTTTGGCCATTCTGTTTTTGGTTCTGTTTGATTTCTTTTGTAATTTCATTTGTAATTTCCCCCTGGGATAGAGGGGTTATTACTGTTTTGTTTATAATTAAAATGTTCATTGGATAATTTAAGCAATGCTCAATACATTATTGGTTCAATCCTGTGTCAACTAAAGCAGTGTGTCGTATGGAACTGGATCTACGGCATGAAATCACAGAGCTTTGAAATCTTCACGTAGTCACTCACGTGACTCCTAAGTAAAATAGTAAGATTAAATGAGAACTTACCAGTTTGAAGTTTGATCTTTATTTTATACGAAGATACGATGAGGGATTACGTATCCTCCGCTCCCGACCCCCACAATCGCAAAGATCATCTGGTAGTTCTAGTCTTCTGAGTCTTATTAGTATGAAATATGACGCGCATGCGCCTGGCGGGGCGTATTCACGTAATCCCTCATCGTAACTCCTCATGAAATAAGGATCAAACTTCAAATTGGTAAGTTCTCATTTAATCTTGCTATTTTACTTAGGAGTCACGTGAGTGACTACGTGAAGATTTCAAAGCTCTGTATTTTCATGCCGCAGATGCACTCCATACGACAATCTGCTTCGGTTGACACAGTAGGGAATAAATAATATATTGAACATTGCTTCGAATTATTCAATAACTATTGTTAATAATAACAAAACCAGGAATAACCCCTCTGTCCCAGGGGGAATTACAAACAATGATAGAAAACAAAGCAAATGAATTAAATGGAACCCAAAACAGCATGCCCAAACCGTGGCACTGTCTGTACAGGTTTGTCATAAAATTGAGAAAATGTTGCTTCTCTAGACCATCCTGCGGCCGCGAGGATTTGGTCTAGCGGCATGTCCTGAGCCTTTGCCGCGGAGGTTGATGCCGCCCTGGTGAAGTGAGATTTTAAAGACATGAGTGTCGACTCCAGCATAATTGAGAACCTGTTTCAACCATCTAGAAATAGTTTTGTGCTGACACTCTTTTATATGGCTTTTTGTGACTAATGAGCAGTCCTGTCTCAGAACCTTGTTACCTTAATATATTGGCTTAAGTGTTTAACTACATATAACATTTGGTCAACAGGATAGGCTTTAAACGTCACCTTGGTTCCTGCCATACCTGGCCTGCTTTGTTTGATTAAATCATAAACATAGAAGGTAATGTCATTTACAGACAAATGCATACAATCTATTCGTAACAATTGTAATGTTTGTACACGTTGTGCTGAACCAGCGCTATTAGCATAACCACTTTAAGAGTTAATCTCTGCATAGATAATTAAGTAATTGGAGCCCATTGCCGAAGCAGTGGGAGAGAACAAGACTGATATCCCAGATTTCTGTATATCGAGGTTTTGGAGGGTTTTTGTTAAAAATTCCTCTCATAAATCGGGATACTAACGGATGAGACCCGATAGGATGTTGTTCTGAAGACTGCCCTAAATAAGAGGACAACGCACTCCGAGCACTGTTAACGGCACTATAACTTAGGTGCTCATCAAAATGGAACTTAGCAAGGAACTCCCAACACATCACATATGCTTGCATTATGCTAAGATATATTGGATTATACACAGAAACAGCTCCCATTTCTTTATGTGAGCCATATATTGTTTTTGAGTGCTATTTCGCCAGCCTGCAGTGAGAACCTCCATGTTCCTATTCGACAATCCAAGTCCTTGGAATGGTCTGGTCAGAACCTGCAGACCAACAATTAATACGGTCATGTAAAGGGTGACTTTCTCCTGTAACCGGATGCACCAACAAATTACTGCAGCTGGGAATCATCATGAAAGGCTGAACCATCATTCGAAGCACTAATGGGAACCATGGTTGTGTTGGCCAATCTGGGACCACCAAAACATCTGTTGCGGAGTCACGCTCTATTTTGGTGAGGCATTTCGTGATGACAAAATGGAGGAATTGCATAAAAAATGAGTGCCTCCAATGTAACGAGAATGCATCCACGGCTACTGCTCCTGGATCTGGCTCCCATGAAACATATTTAGGCAACTGGTGATTTAATCTGGATGCAAACAGATCAATCTCTGGCAACCCAAATCGAGTGACAATTATGTGAAAATTTTTAGAATTCAACATCCATTCTATATTGTCATTAAACTTACGCGACCTATGGTCTGCCACCACATTGTCTGTACCTGGTAAATAAATAGCTGAAACCCAGATATTCCTTGAAATACACCAATGCCACATGATGTTAGCCAAGTTATCACATGATACTGATCGTGGTCCTCCCATATGATTAATATATGCCACTGCTGTGGTGTTATCAATCTGGAGTTGAACGTGTAAATCCTTCATTGAGGAACAATAAGCCTTTAACCCATAAAATGCCCCCAATAATTCCAAAGAATTTATCCCGTGTGTGTGGCGAATCAACCCTTCGTGTTCATGCCATCACCACAGCTAGACTCGGTGTCCGTAGCCCCCCACCCGAGAGCGCTTACATCAGTCTGTAAGATCAGTGAAGGGTCTTGTACCAAAATGTTATTGGTAGCTTGATTTACATTAACAATCCACCACTGCAATTCTGCGAGAGCTGTTGTTGGGAACTGCATAACCCGATCAAAATGGCCTGCATTCGATTGTAGTGCTTGTTCTCGTGCTCTCTGCAAATGTTGAGAATGCAAAGGCCCGAAATGTACTGCAGGAAAAACTGCTACCCATTTCCCAATAACCTTAGTGACTTCTTGGATGGAGGGATAAAGTTTTTTGTGGGAGGCAAGTACAGACATCTACAATATCCACAACCTTGGCTGTTGGTAATGTTACTGTCATATCAACTGAATCAATAAGAAATCCCAAATACTCAATATTTTGGGTTGCCTGTAACTTGGACTTAGTTGGATGGACCAAAGCCCTAATGACTCAAACACATTTTTTGGTTGCTGCAACCGATTCTTCAGCTGACTCTGTAGTGTTGCTGATAATTAAGATATCATCTAAATAAGCCATTACAGTGTGATTATGGGCCCTCAATAGCCCCAGCACAGGTTTTAAACAATGTACTAAATAGCCTGGGTGCTGAACTTAATCCATTAGGCAATGCTTTATATTGCCACAGCTGTCCCATCCAATTAAATTTCAAGTACCTGCGATAATGAGCATGAATTGGCACTGAATAATATGCATCTTGCAAATCAATAGTTGCCATATAACAGCCTTGTGATAGTAGCTGTTTAGCAGTAATGAAGGTGTCCAGTATAAAATGCCTTTAGAGAACTGAAGAATTTAAGTGAGTGAGGTCCAGAATTACTCTACAACACCCATCTTTTTGAGGTCTGGGGAAAATATTAGACACAATTGTTGAGGATGAGTAAAGGCTTTCTCAATCATCATTGTTTACCTGTTCAGTCTCTGGAGCAGAAAACACCAACATTTTATTAGGCTTATGCTGTTGAGGTGGATCTATCCCTGAGGTAAACTCAATGGTAGACCTGAGATAATATTTAGTATAAACATATCAGACGTTATACAGCACCATTCATTAGAAAACAATTGTAATCTACCTCCAATAGGAGATTGGCCACCAGAACTTTATCATTAACAAAATTCCCTGTACCTCTACAGTTGCCCTGTAATCTGTTGTCTGCCCATATTGGGGTTGTAGCCAGTTTGTCTTGGTGGGTACCCTCGTTGCCCCACTGGCCTCCCCCTGCTGGGTCCAGCACCTGGATCTGACCTTCAGTATTAACCCAGGTTTTCGAATAGGTGGCCTTGAAATGCTTGACTACATTAAGCCAATTGTTTTGGCCTCATCATTAATTTCACGAATTTTCTTGACAAGGTCCGTTCCAAACAGGAATTCAGGCGTTTGTACATTAGTCGCCTTACATAGAGCAGCAAATTTTTGGTTGAGTGTTGGCCTGATGTCGATTTTCCCTGATGCAATTTACCTCAAAAATGCATTGCATAAAATAGCCAACATATCTTTTTTGAGTTTGAGTAATGATTGTCCCTTTGACCGTGGTGCCAAATGCAGTAATTGCTGCAGCCACCAGTTGGAGGACGTGTTGATACCGAACCTCCTGTCCCCTGATAGAAGAAATCATGGGTGCCCAGATAGCTGGGTTCACCATGGATACTTTCAGTGATGCACATAAACAGGTGTCTTATATTTGTTTGTAGTCTCTTGCATCATAGCTTGCTGGAGCTGGTGAGATACTAAATAATTGATATTGCTGGCAAGGTATTCTTCCATTGCCTCACCAGTCCCTTCCGGATAGCAAAACTCAATGATATTTCCGGGACACCCGGAGCGTGGCTCTTGTGCGCTGGTGTTTGCACATAAGCAGGGACACCAGAATCAGGGTCAGCTCCATCCTGCCCTGCTTCTCCCAAATCATATTGTAGGGAGGCATCCTCCAGTCCTAAACAAGGCGCTGGAAGGAAATCACCTTGCTGGTACTCCATATATTGTTCTTGGTATGGGCCCTCTTGGACAGCTGGCTGGGGAAGCACTGGGTCCTTGGACCCTTGTGTAATCAAAGTTTGGAGCATCTGCTTCATGTTTTCCATCCTCCCCCACATTCTTTTATTATCAGGGGGAGAGTCACCCTCGTCGTCAGACAACACAGGTCTGTTAGACTTTCTCTTTGGCTTTCTATGGCTATCAGTAGCCTCAGGCTGCTTAGTATCTGGAGCTAGTGCGGAAGATTCGCTTTCATAACTGCTGCCAGTAAAACGGCGCTCGGCATTGGAACCGGTGTTGCCGCGCTAATCTCCTGACCCGATCAAATTCGTGAATCCTCACTGGACCCACGCTTAGAACGAATCCTCCTACCTGAACGCTCCATTTCTCCAACTCCTACTGACTGCTCGAGCCAGCTTTACGGTGTTGAAATACTTCTGGGTAAAGTTTTTAAAACACTTACCTGAGAAGTTCCTACTTACCGCTGGTGGTGTTGTGCCCTCCAGCCCGTTCAGCGCGACATGCGCGGACGTAATGACGCACATGCGCCTGGCGGGGCTTCTTCACGTAGTCACTCACGTGACTCCGAAGTAAAATGAAGGGTGATCTTTCAGAAGTGTATAAAATCATGAAGGGAATAGATAAAGTAGGTGCGGGGTGTGCTCGACCTGTCCTAGCGTCGGCATTCCGACCATCCCGACCAGAGGGCTTGAACATCGGGCTGTCCATAGCAGCACCTACGGAGGTTCACGGCCCCGACCATGTGTGAACAAGATAGTTGAAGGAGGAGGACTGTCTGAAGAGGTAGAGGAATCAAGAACCACAGGTTTAACGTGAGAGGGAAAAGATTTAATAGGCAACTGAGGGGGCAAGTTTTTCACGCAGAGGATGGTGGGTGTATGGAACGGGCTGAGGTAGGCATTTGGACAGGTACATGGATAGGAAAAGCTTAGGGAGATATGGATCAAACGCGGGCAGGTGGGACTAGTGTAGATTTTGATCAGCGTGGGCAAGTTGGACCGAGGAGCCTGTTTCCGTGCTGTATGACTATTTAACTATCAGGATTATGACTATATGACCTGCTGTATGACTATATAATTCTGCCGTTTTCAGGCACCTACCTCGATGGAGATGCGATTTTCTTCCTTGTTGTTTCTTCGCCCCCTCCCCGCGGCCTAACAGCTGGTTTGGTGCAGCCTTTCCCGGAGTTGGGTCCAGATCTTCAGCGGCGGTGCAGCGAGGACTTGAACATCGCGGAGCAGGGCGTCCCCTTGCCAGTGGTCGCCGGAGAATTGCCCCGACCGCTGGTCTGTGGCCTACAACATCTTGGAGCCTCGGGTCTGTGGAGGTTCTGGCGGTAGGTGTGGAGCAGACCTTACATCGTGGAGTGGGCGATCCCTCGCCGGGGGTTGCCAGAGAAGAGTTCCGACCGCCGGCCTGCGGCCTACAACATCTTGAAGCGTGATCTCCGGTAAGGAGTTGGCCGATTTGGGAGCTTCGGGCCGCGGGGTGTGCTCGACCCGTCCTAGCGTCGGCATTCCCACCATCCCGACCAGAGGGCTTGAACATCGGGCTGTCCATAGCGGCAACTACGGAGGGTCACTGCCCCGACCATGTGTGAACAAGATAGGAGAAGGAGGAGGACTGTCTGAACTGTATTGCCATCCAATACAGTGCAGAATGCTGTGGTGGATGGCTGTGTTGAATTATGTTGTGTATTATGTCCTGTTTTAGTTTTAATCCTGCATGGTAAATTCATTTCACTGCACCTTATGGTGCATGTGACAAATACATTTGAACCTTTGAATCTTTGGATGTTGCCTGGAATTGAGAGTATTATCTATTAGGAGAGGTCTAACTCAGTTCAGTTTTAGTATATTGTCACGTGTACCGAGGTACAATGAAAAACTAACTTTGATTGTTTTCTCTGGAGCATCGGAAGCCGATAGAAGTACATAAAATTATAAGAGGCATTTAGAAGAGAATTATCATAGGGCAGGTCATCAAAATTTTTTTTTCCCCCAGAGTAGATATGACAAATTCTAGAGAGCTTAGTTTTAAGATGAAAGGGGAAAAGTTTAAAGGAGAGTTAAAGAAGCACATACAACAGCAGTGTCTTAGAGGCATTTAGACAGACATGTGAATAGGACGAGAATGGGGGGGGGGGGAAATAGGCCACACACGGGCATATTAAATTAACATTGTGGCCAGGTGAAACATTCTGGGCTGAATGTCCTTTATGTCCTTATGCGGTTCTTTTCTATGTTTTATGTCCTATTTATGTGATGTTAATGTCAATGAAAATCATTCCCCAATAATATTAACAAAGCCTGCAGAGCCATTTTGATACACCTTCACGGGCAAACATAAAATTCCAGATATATCCGTATTTATACGATGTCATTAAATCATTCATTATTTCCATTTGCATTTCCACGTCCCTTAGATACTTACCTGTTTAAAATGGATTTAATCAATCATAATGTGTAATACCGCATCCCAGTTCCAGCAGTTATCAGCCCATCTGATAATATTGATTTCGCAAATACTGAAAGATTTCTAAGATTATTGGGTTCACATTCCAAGACTCGGTGCAGAATCCGTTCTTCCAAAAATATTTGTTTAAGGGACTGTGCTTATAATCTCAGATCAATGGTTTGAGAGATTTCTAAAAATAGGCTTCACATGCCTTGCGAATGTTGCCATTTCATCGAAATAACACGAAGCTGATGAAGTTCTAATTTTAGAACTGATTAAAAGTCAAATGAATGAATCTACACTCGCTGTCAGGCCACACGTTATGCAAATCCTGAAGCAGCTTTATAACTTCGTAGAAGTGCTATGGGCTTATTTTGTTAATTAGCGTATAAGAATAGATCGACTATC
This sequence comes from Okamejei kenojei, assembly GCA_035221665.1. Taxonomy (NCBI): domain Eukaryota; kingdom Metazoa; phylum Chordata; class Chondrichthyes; order Rajiformes; family Rajidae; genus Okamejei; species Okamejei kenojei. The sequence goes on from CM069133.1 coordinate 14,289,059, forward strand.
AGATATTTATCTTGAATTCAATACCTATCCAGTTAGCAATGCTGGGTTGCTTTTAACCCTTCCTTCCTGTAAAATTGGTGCAAGGCTGGGATAAAGATGATTGTGATGAAGGTTAGTTTCCTGACCAAGCCATACTAAGTAGCTTTGAATCAAGTGTGGGTGGATTACAAGCTCTAAGTAGGTTGACACTCATCTGGTACGGCAAAGTCGATGTTCTCTAATATAATTGGCACTAAACAATACACTGCACAGTGGTGCAGTGGTAGAGTTGCTGCCTTACAGTGGCAGAGACCCCTTGTGACCTCGTGGGTTTTCTCTGGGTGCTCCGGTTTCCTCCCACGCTCCAATGACGTGCAGGTTTGTAGGTTAATTGGCTTCGGTAAAAAAAATTAATTGCCGCAAGTGTGTAGGATAGTGTTAGTGTACGGAGTGATCGCTGATCAGCGTGGACTCGGTAGGCCGAAGAGCCTGTTTCCATGTTGTATTTCTAAACTAAACTATGTCTTTTTTTAAATCGCAGTTCCAATTTGACTGGAAGGCAACATTCTGTGCAGATGAGATGAACATATTTATATTTCATTAATATGAAATCCTTGTAGGTCTAGATGCTGCATCTCTTGAGACAGTGAACAGTCTGTTCCCCTGTAGTTCTGGCAATGCTTCTCCCTCTCCCCGCCCTGTCACTATGTCCTCCCTTACATCGACTTAAACTACTGCTCTGTTTACTGCCTGACTGCCAACAACATCAATCCTGATAGTTTTAGGTGAGAAAAGTCATGGGTTTATCAGAGAAAGAAAATCCAGGAAATCAAGTGGCTCATATTTCCTGCAGAACACACTCACTCTCACTTTGGAACCTTTCTCCCTACTTAGTTCCATCCCTGAACATTTAATAACTTCATCCCGATGCATTTAAAAACTCCATCCCTACTTATCCAATAATTCCAACCCCACACAAGGCATTGTCGGCGAAATCGTCAAGTAAAGCCAGCAGCAATTACCCTGTTAAGGATGACTGACAGCGTGCTTGCAAATTCAAGCTTGTCTTTGATAAATGTCAGCCAACATTGGCAGATGAAAGGACATTTGTACAGCATTTGACTCACTGCAGACATGGCAGCTTGGATTTTCTGACAGGTGTTGCTTTAGCCTAGTTTTAATTCCTTCCTGTTCTTAACATGCTCCAGAGCAAAAACTGAAAGTAACAGTATAGGTATATCATAGCCCCAGAACTTCATTGATTACTGAGATGTGATCAGAGGTATCAGTAAGGAATGTTGGCATAACTCAGACCAACTCTGAAAAGAGTCTGCAGAAGGGTCTCGACCCGAAACATCACCCATTCCTTCTCTCCTGCTTGTCCCGCCAAGTTACTCCAGCTTTTTATGTCTTTCTTCTGAAAAGGAACATTTAATAATAAAATCTATAACATCTGCTGCACCTTTCTTTTATTGTTCATCCTTGGTATGCTTGTAGAAGGAGATTACAATTTTTATTTTTTTTTATTTGAGATGCATTTTTTTGCGAAAAGATTTATACTGTTTTAATTTGGAACTATCTAGGTCAAAGTAGGCAGTTTAGAGTTTAGAAATACAGTGCAGAAACAGGCACTTCCGGCCCAACGAGTACGCGCCAACCAGCGAACCCCATCACGCTAGCACACAATACACAAACTGTTCGCTGCACGGGCCAGGAAGTGAGCGGGTAAGATCATCTCTGACCCCTCTCACCCTGACCACAAACTCTTTGAATCACTTCCCTCTGGAAGACGTCTACAGACTGTCAAAGCTGCCACAGCCAGACATGAAAACAGCTTTTTTCCCCCAAGAGTGGTAGCTCAACTCAATCAAAAATCTGTACCCTTCTTTTGCTCTGGTATTTTATTTAATTCACATGTTTAGTCAATAATATAAACATAGAAACAGAAAATAGGTGCAGGAGGAGGCCATTCGGCCCTTCGAGCTGAAGGGCCATTCGTTGCGATCGTGGCTGATCGTCCCCAATCAATAACCCGTGTCTGCCTTCTCCCCATATCCCTTGATTCCACTAGCCCCTAGAGCTCTATCTAACTCTCTCTTAAATCCATCCAGTGATTTGGTCTCCACTGCTCTCTGTGGTAGGGAATTCCATAAATTCACAACTCTCTGGGTGAAAAAGTTTTTTCTCACCTCAGTCTTAAATGGCCTCCCCTTTATTCTGTACGGCATGACTCACTGCAAACATGCCAGTTTGGATTTTCTGACGGTGTTGCTTTAGCCTAGTTGTAATCCCTTCCTGTTCTTAACATACCCCAGAGCAAAAACTGAAAGTGACAATATAGTTATATCTATATAATGTGTTATTCTTAATGTTTGATATTTTATGTGACATTCCTAACTGTCACCGTATGTCATGTTGACACTTGCGGGCAGAGCACCAAGGCAAATTCCTTGTATGTGAATACTTGGCCAATAAACTTATTCATTCATTCATTCACAATACACACGGGGGACATTTTACAATTGTTACCAAAACCAATTAAGCTACAAACCTGTATGTCTTTGGCATGTGAGAGGAAAAGACATACACCCTGGAAAACCCCACAAGGTCACAGGGAGAACCTATAAACTCCGTGTAGACAGCACCTGTTGTCAGTATCAAACCCGGGTCTCTGGCGCTGTAAAGCAACTCTACCGGTGCGCCACCGTGACATTGATTCTGTTAGATCGCCATCACTATTTATTCATGAAAGTGAAACTCTGCTAAAATGGATTGAAAAAATAACATTGTTCTATGTTCCATGTCAAGTTACAGCTTTAGATTGGTTTACTATTTCCTGTTAACATCAATTTAGACCCTTGTATTTGTTATGTTCCAGAATTTGCATTCATGCAGAGCAGGAGCAGATTTTCCACTACCTGAAACTGTCTGCTACCCACCCTGGGTTGTTCAGTTCAGTTTCTCCAGTGTGGTCCTTGGTCATTCCTTTGCCAGGAGCCAGGTTGACACACTGCAGTCCAAGGCTATCTCGATGCAAGCAACACTCACACCATGGGTTTTTCCGCAAGTCAGACCCCACCGGCAGGCTCACTGCCTGCCAAAACCTTTGCTGTCTTTCGCCATTAGAAAATGTTTTTGACATCTACAAGCATTCAAAATCACGTAAGATCATTAAAAAATATAATGTTATTATAATGATGATATACATATTCCTAGAGCATAGACCTGTACAGCACAGAGACAGTTCTTAAGGCCCAATTTGTCCCAAATGCCTTTCTGTGCTATTCCAATTTGCCTGCATTTGGCCCATATCCTTGTAAACCTTCTCATCCTGTCCACAAGCAAATGCAGTGCTGGAGCACTTTGATTTTTGGTACTGCTGAGTTTCTCCAGCATTTTGTTCCCTACCTCTACCACTACTCACGTCTACCTCACCGGCCAACATGTCCCATCTACATTAGTCCCACCTGCCTGCGTTTGGCCCATATCCCTCGGAACATGTCTTATCCATGAACCTGTCTAAATGTTTCTTAAACATTGCAATAGTACCTGCCTCAACTACCTCCCCTGGTAGCTCTTCCCATAGATGCACCACTATCTGTGTGAAAATCTTACCGCTCATATCCCCTTTAAGCATTTTACCTCTCACTTTAAACCTATATCCTCCAGTTTTATTGAGTCCCTTCTTCCCATTGATGCACCAATATCTGTGTGAAAATCTTATCGCTCATATTCCCTTTAAGCATTTTACCTCTCACTTTAAACCTATATCCTCCAGTTTTATTGAGTCCCTTCTTTAGAGTTACTCCAACTTTTTGTGCCTATCTTCGGTTTAAACCAGCATCTGCAGTTCCCTCCTACACATTTCCTCTAGTTTTACATTCCCTTGCCCTAGGAAAAAGAGTGTGACAATCCATCTTATCTCTGCCTTTCATGATTTTATAAACATCTATAAGGTCACCCTTCAGCCTCCTTCCCTCCAGAGAAAACAATTCCAGTCTGGCCAGGCTCTCCTTATGCGTTCAGTCATGACAGCATCCCTGTGAATCTTCCCTGTTCCCTGTAGCTCAATCTCATTCATTGTGCAATATGGCAGACACAAATGCACACAATAGAAATGTGCACAACGTCTTGTACAGGTGTACAATATTTTTATTATTTTATAATTCTATAAAATGCAATTTGAATAATTTCTCATCAATCTGATATTTGATTGCCTGCTACAATTTTTTTTTGGGGGGGTGGCAATTTTTATTTTGAACTAGACTAAGGGGGACCCGTTGGGTCTCATGTTCACATGGGAGGGCTGGTCCCCCCGACGCAATATTCCACCTCTCCACCAATTTCAATATTGCTGGCCAGTGGGGGGGCTTTCTGGAGCGCTGGTATGGGTTCTTGGATGGCAGCTCAGTCCCTCAAGCCTGATGTGCTGGCAGCTCACTCATGGCTGGTGGGCTGGCAGTTGACTCATGGCTATACCTTGAAATTCCATATCAAGCAGCGTGCAAGGCCACCAAATTCAAATCCATTTTCCTACCATTTCAAGCAGGGTTCAAAGCCACCAAATTCAAGTGCAGTTTCTTACCACTTTGAGCAGGGTGCATGGCCACCAAATTCAAATGCAGTTTCATACCACTTCAAGATGGATCCAAGGCCACCAATTGCAAGTGCAGTTTCATACCACTTTCAACAGGGTGCGAGGCCACCAAATTCAGTGCAGTTTCATACCACTTCAAACAGGGTGCAAGGCCACAAAATTCAAATGCAGTTTCATACCATTTCAAGCAGGGTGATACCACCATAAAACCACACAAAACACAAAACTCACAGTTCAGTAGACATTTGGGGTGGGAGATTGCAACCTTCATGTGGTCCACCCTGTTTTGATGAATGAAATCAACCTGGTGTGCACAAACAGAAGTTCAAACAGAACAAGTTGTCTTACAACTTCAGGCTGTGCACGCCATACGCAAGAAGAAGAAATAGACATTCAATGTGTTCAGTTGATTCACAGCTCAGACAGAGTCGTGACCTCTCCCTCCCCCATCATGCAGAGACTGAGCCACATCCACACTACCGGGTTTTATAACCCCTCCCACTGGAAACGGTGTGGCCTTCATGGCATGATTGACAGGAGAGAGATTCTCAACATTTTTTAAACACTAATAACACTTTTATTTTTCAATGATGGGAAGAATCCTCTGCACCTGCGGAGCGGAGGGGGACTGAGTAAGATGGCCAAAAATCACAGCTGTAAGTGGTAGCGTTTTATCTAAAATCAATATACAGTGCAAACAGGAAGTTAGCCAAAGCACCCAAGCCACCATTGGCAGTAGTGCCTTTTAACTTCAACCCAAAGCACCCAAGCCGCCATTGGCAGTAGTACCTTTTAACTTCAACCCAAAGCACCCAAACAAACATTTGCAGGCAGCACCTTTTTACTTCAAACCAACCATATTTTCATTTTAAAACCACATTAAAGGCACTCACAGCTGAGTAGACATGCGTTCAGCGCTATTCAGAGCTCAGAGAGACACCCTCTGGCTTCCTCCATCTTGCAGAGACTGAGTGAGGCACACCACTTCCTGGTTTTATAGTCCCTCCCACTTCCTCCAGCAGGGGCAGCAGAGAGAATGGCAATTTAAAAAGAAACATTAATATCTCTCTGATTTTTCATCGATGGGATAAATCCTCTGGTCCAGGAAGGCGGTGGGGGGCTCTGAGCGAGCTGGCCAAAATTGACGGCTGTAGGTGGCGCCGTTCTCTCGGAGATCACACCAAAGTGAGCCAAAAGCGGTCAAGATCAGACTTTTAGTAATATAGATGGGGTGGCAATTTAAGAATAGGGAGGTTTGGTTACAGGGTTTGTAGGAAGGAACTACAGAAGCTGGTTTAACCTGAAGATAGACACAGAATGCTGGAGTAACTCAGTGGGACAGGCAGCATCTCTGGAAAAATGGAATAGGTGGAAAAGGTTCACCAGACTGATTCCTGGGATGTCAGGACTGTCTTATGAAGAAAGACTGGATAGACTCGGTTTATACTCTCTGGAATTTAGGAGATTGAGAGGGGATCTTATAGAAACTTACAAAATTCTTAAGGGGTTGGACAGGCTAGATGCAGGAAGATTGTTCCCGATGTTGGGGAAGTCCAGGACAAGGGGTCACAGCTTAAGGATAAGGGGGAAATCCTTTAAGACCGAGATGAGAAAGACTTTTTTCACACAGAGAGTGGTGAGTCTCTGGAACTCTCTGCCACAGAGGGTAGTTGAGGCCAGTTCATTGGCTATATTTAAGAGTGAGTTGGATGTGGCCCTTGTGGCTAAGGGGATCAGAGGGTATGGAGAGAAGGCAGGTACGGGATACTGAGTTGGATGATCAGCCATGATCATATTGAATGGCGGTGCAGGCTCGAAGGGCTGAATGGCCTACTCCTGCACCTAATTTCTATGTTTCTATGTTAATAGCGAAGGCTACAGGGTGTTGGTAAGACCACACTTAAAATACTGTGCACAGTTTTGGTCTCTTAGCTAGAAATTGATATGGTAGCATTAGAGGTAGTCCATTGTCCATGCCCAATTTCAATGTTCCCTCCCTTCACCGCCAACTCCCAACTACTTAATAATAATAATATATTTTATTGTCATTGCACATATGTGCAACGAGATTTGGTATGCAGCTTCCATCCGATGTCATAACTTAAACAACTAAAATTTGGATACCCAGAGAAACATGATTTATAAAAAAGAACAGTAAAACAGTAAAACAGTATAAAGTGCAAATAGGTCTGTGCAACGTGACCATCCGAGGAAGACAGTTCATGGGGGTGGGGGGCACTCAGCAGGGCCGGTTCAGAGCAGCTATAGCTCCGGGGATGAAGCTGTTCCTGATTCTCATTGCGGGCGTAGAAGGCCTTGTAACGTCTGCCGGAAGGCAGAAGTTCGAACAGCCTATTACAAGGGTGTGAGGAGTCTTTGTGAATGTTGACGGCCTTCCTGAGGCACCGTGTATAGTAGATGTCCTCCAAGGCTGGTAGCTGTATCCCAATTATCTTCTGCGCTCTGTGGACGACGCGCTGAAGAGCTCTCCTCTCCGCCTCCGTGCAGCTGAGATACCACACAGAGATGCTATATGTTAGTACGCTCTCTGTGGTGCAGCGGTAGAAGGTTGTCAGCAGCTGTTGGGGCAGACCAGTTTTTTTCAGTGTTCTCAGGACGAACAGTCATTGCTGTGCCTTCTTGACCAGCGTAGCAGTGTTGATGGACCATGTGAGGTCCTCTGAAATGTGTGTGCCCAGAAACCTAAAGCTGGACACTCTCTCCACACTGTCCCCGTTGGTAGAGATTGGAGCGTATTCCCCTTTATGTGTCCTCCTGACGTTGATAATCAGCTCCTTGGTCTTGGAGGTGTTTAGGGACAAGTTGTTACTTGAGCACCAGTTCGCCAGGTTCTGCACCTTCGCTCTGTATTTTGTTTCATCACCGTTGGTGATCAGCCCGATCACCGTTGTGGTGTCTGCAAACGTGACGATGGTGTTGGTGTCGAATGCAGGAACTCAGTCGTGGGTGAAGAGGGAGTAGAGCATGGGGCTCAGTACACAGCCCTGTGGTGTGCCGGTGCTCAGGGTGATAGTGGAGGACAGTTGCGGCCCCAGTCTCACTGCCTGTGGTCGCTTCATCAGGAAATTCAAGATCCAGTCGCATATCGGCGAGCTCAGGCCTAGCTGGTGGAGTTTGGTGGTGAGCTTGGTGGGGATGACCGTGTTGAAGGCAGAGCTGTAGTCCATGAAGAGCATCCTCACGTACGTGCCCTGTCTTTCCAGGTGAGTCAGGAAAGTATAAAGAGCCAGAGAGATGGCATCCTCTGTGGATCTATTTGCCCTGTATGCAAATTGATGTGAGTCCAGTGAGGCAGGGATGCTGGATTTGATGTGTGAGAGGACCAGCCTTTCAAAGCACTTCATGATTATTGGTGTTAGGGCAACCAGACGGTAGTCATTCAGGTTGGTGATTTTTGACCTTTTTGGCACCGGCACTATGCTAGCTGTCTTCAGGCACTTGGGGACCGTTGTCAGAGATAGAGACAGGTTAAAGATCCTCATGAATACCTCAGCCAGCTGTACAGCACAGTCCTTTAGTACTCTTCCTTGGACACTGTCCGGCCTGTAGCTTTGCGTGGATTGATCCTTCGCAGAGCGCACTGTACATCCTGTGTGCTCAATGTTAAGACCTGTCCCTCCGCTATGGCTGGGGTTATTCCACTCCTGGTGGTGTTGCCAGTTTCGAAGCGGGCAAAGAAGGTGTTTCGCTCGTTGGCCAGTGTGATATCACTGTGGGGGCAGGCGGGGCTGCTCTTGTAGTAGTGATGTCCCTGACACCCTGCCACATGCTTCTGGTGTCCGCAGTATTGAAGTGGTCTTCCACCCTTTGCCTGTGGATGTCTTTGGCCTTTTTTATGCCTTTGTTCAGGTTTGACCTGGCAGCACTATGCTGAAGTGTCACTGGATTTAAAGGCATTGTTATGTGCCTATTGACAGCCCCCTGATTCTACCAGTATAGACCCTGGCAGCACATTCTTGATAACAAAGGTCTACATCACCAAGTCAATTGCGCCTGAGGCCTTAAAGCTTCAGATAGACACAAAATGCTAGAGTAACTCAGCGGAAGAGGCAGCATCTCCAGAGAGAAGGAATGGGTAACTTTTCGGGTCAGGAACCATCTCGCTTCAGGCTGGAGCCAACAATCAGAATGGTTGTTGGCTCATTTATGCTGTACCCATCTAAAATTCTCATTTTACTTCGGAGTCACGTGAGTGGCTACGTGAAGATGTCCCGCCTGGCGCATGATCGGCATTACGTCGACGCTGTCGGTAGGCAAAGAACTGCTGAGCGCAGCTCCACCAGCGGTAAGGAACAGGCCCGCAGGTAAGTGGATTGAATTATTTGCAGGTTTCAAACTCCATGGTGCTAGTGTGCAGAGCCAGCAGGAGTTGAAAGGAAAAGAAAAAAAACTCCGGAGGAAAAACGGAGGTTAAAATGCGTCCCGGGTAGAAGCTCAGCGATCGGGATGGCAGATTAGTGCGGAGCCGGTTCCGATACCGGTGGCCGTTAAAATTAACCGTAGGGAGCATTTAGTCGCTCCACAAATCAAAAGCCACAGGAAGAATCTCCAGTGGGGAATAAAATAAAGAAGTCTGAGAGGCCGTGGTTTTAGATGATTTTCTAGTAAGGAAAGGCCTCCAGACAAGAAAGTTATGTTCAGAATAAAATTAAATGGAGAAATACTCCAAATTATTTTTCAACCAAGGGTCTAAAAAACCCAGAATATTCCCAGGCAGGCCCTGAGGGGTTTTCCATATACAAGTATATGGTGTTTTTACCACTGTGGGAATATGAACCTCGGATTTGGGCTGGAGGTAGTCTCCTTGAGCAAGTCTCAGGAGTACCAGGGCAGTAAAAAACTGACCCTGAAAGTGGTGGCTGGTCATAAGTACCCACCACAGCACAAGTATAAATCCAGGTGTACTTGATGAGTATAAAGTACGATACCTGAAGGAAGCGGTGAGGCCATGCAAGGTAACCATGGTGGCCAACATCAATTGGTTTCTCACCAGCTTCAGGAGGCTGTTATGGTTGAAACAGCAGATTTATATGAAAACACTTGTGCTTTACTAGGGTGCCAACGGTGAATCCGATTAAGGCACCCATGTCTTCAATAGTGCGGAGGCACAGGGAATACGATTCCAAAGAATTTCAAGTTTGCGGGTGGCATCACTGCTTATGGGAAGCAAGTGAAAGATTGTGCAATTACCAAAATTTAAAAATGACAAGTTGGCATTGTTTTGTAGCTCATATGTTGAGCTCAATGGTATGAGAGGAAATTGCCATTCGGACCATTTTGCACTTTAGATTTGCAGGTCAATACAGATCAAGCTATGTTCAAACTCCTGGTTATTACAGAGTAAACCTGCCTAAAACAAATCAAAGACATTGATAAAGAGGCAAAGACTATTAGCCTCATAAAACGTTTGCAAAATTAGCTGGTCCAATGTGAAGGGGATTTGATATATGGATCAAACAGAGGCAGGAGTATGGTGAAGAAGTATTTTCATCCAGCACAGCCTTATGTTAACCCATATTGTGGGGGAAGAAGGCCATCACGTGCATTTGGAGAGGTACAAAAACTTTATTCTATCACAGAGGGAGCTTTTGTTGAACTTCCGATTGGTGGTAGATACAGGTGTGTTATGATAAATGATACTGCATAACAGCTGATCAGTTTATATTAGATACTGTGTAAGGATCTACAATAAAATGTGTAGAATGAATTGATCCACCTGTACAGAATAAACGTAATCCTATTTTATGTTTCTGCACCTAAAAAATCTCAAATAAAGAAGGTAAGAAATGTATTTAGGGAAAGTGTAATGGGGAAAAAAAAACAAAAAACGGAGTAAGCATCCACAACAATTTGTATCAAATAATGTCCCCAGGCAGAAGAAAGATGGTGGTTGTAGAGTCATTCTAGACATCACACACTTTAATACATTTGTCCAGTATAAAACATTTCAAAATGGACACCTTCAACACTGCAAGGCAGTTGTTATCAACAAGTTGTAATTGGTTACTATAGAATTGAAGGATGCGTATGATTTCGTGCCAATTTATCATCATGTTCACAGGTACTTGAAAATTAATTAAATGGGTCAGCTATGGCAATTTAAGACATTATCTAATGGATTAAGCTCAGCTTCTAGGCTGTTCACACAATGGTTGAAACCAGCACTTGCACTGATAAGGACACATGGTCATTGTTTATCTTGATGACATTTTTAATTGGCAATGCTGATCAGGAGTCAGCTGAAAAATTAGTGCAGCAATTACAAGCCTGTTGAAAGGCTAGGGTCCTGATCCATCCAACAGAATCTAAGCTTCAGCCATCCCCAACAATTTACTATTTGGGGTTTGTGAGTGATTCAGTACCATGTTCGGTAAATTTACCAAGAGACAAAGTGTCAATATTACAAATGTGTGTTGTTGTTGCCTTGTTGACAAAGCCTTATCCCTCCATCCAGAAGGAGCTTAGGTAAATTAGTAACACTATTTCTACAGTAGAGTTGGTCAACTGCATTACCAAAAAAGCTCCAAAGGGCAAAAACACAAGCACTAGAAGAGTGTGCAGGCCATTTTGACAGGCCTATGCAATTGCCAAAGGAAGCTTTATCAGAATTACAGTGGTGGATTGAGAATGTTCCACAAGCTGCTTAAAAACATATTAGCTCAGCAGCCAGCAGTCATTGCAAACTGAAGCAAGTATTCTCGGATGGTGGATAGCTTCTCGGTTTTTTGGGCTAGATAAGTGTAATATCTGTTCTTATCAGGTTAATATCTGATACGTCCCTTATCTAGGGGGCTACGGACAATAACACCAGGGGGTGGCAGATGGATTGTCCAATAAACTTATTTCTCCAAACATTTGGTATTAATTATTTGGAGTTGTTAGGAGCTTTTATGGATTAAAAGCTTATTGTTCTACTATGAAAGATTTGCATGTCCAATTACAAGTAGACAATACCACAGCTGTGGCATAATATGATCACATGGGTCGAGTAGGATCATTATCATGTGATTATCTGGTTAACCAGATGTGGCATTGGTGTATCTTTAAGAATATTTGGCTTTCAGCTATCTATCTCAGGGGAGACAATATTGTGGCAGACAACAGATCACAAAAATTTAAAAACAATACAGAATGGATATTAAATCCACAAGTTGGAAAACATTGTCAGTGGTATGGATTAACTGACATTGATCTGTTTGTGTCTAGATTAAATCACTAATTGCCCAAATACGTCTCATGGGAGCCCAACCCAGGAGCAGTAGCTGTGGATGCATTCTCACTACATTGGGGAGAAGGGGGGGGGGGAATATGTCTTTTATGTTCCCCATTCTGTCTGATTAGGCAATGTCTGATGAAAATATAGTAAGACTCTGCCACGGGCGGTTTGGTGGCCCAAATCGGACACAGTTCATGGTTCTCATTGATGTTTAGAATAATAATTGAACCATTTATGACGATTCCTAGCTGCAGTAATTTTGGTGCAGAAATTCATCCATGGCATGATCATATGAATTTGTTAATCTGCAGGTTCTGACCAGACCATTACAAGAGCTTGGACTGTCAGATAGGACCATAAATGTTATAACTGCAGCTTGGAAAAAATAGCATTTAAAAACAATATTTTGTTTATATAAAGAAATTGGAAGTCCTTTGGTAGACAGACAAAGATATTTTATCATAACTGCTAACATATCAGATATATTGGAGTTCCTTGCTGGATTGCATTTTGATCAGCACCTAAGTTGATAGGGCCATTCATAGGGCTTCATAGTGCTTTATCGTCCTATTTAGGACAAATTGCTGACCATTGAATCTATCAGGTCTCATCTGTTAATATCCTGATATGGGAAAGGAAAAATATATAAAAATGTTGCCCAAAGTAGAAATACAGAAGTTTGGGAGGTCAGCATAGTTCTTACTTTGCTTAGGCAATGGGCTCCAATTTCTATCACTGTTTCGGAAGTTAACATTTGAAGTAATATTGCTCATGGCTTTAGTATCAGCACAAAGAGTGCAAACGTTGCAAATGTATGCATGCGGCTAACAGGTAACATTGGCTTATATGTTTATGACTTAACCAAACAAAGCAGACCAGGATTAGCTGGAACTAAGATAAAATTTTTAAAGCATATCCTGTCGACCAAAAATTGTGTGTGGTTAAGCATTGACCTCAATATGTTGAAGTAGGCAAGAGTCTCCGTGGTGGTGGACACAGCACTATTTTATTACACACAAAAACTACATAAAAGTATCAGTACAAACTGATGGTTCTAGATAGTTACATTCTAGATGGTTAAAACAGGTTTTGGGACTCAGCAGGAGTAGACATTGAGATGTTAAAAAATCATTCCACCAGGGAGGTAGGTTACATCCATGGCAAAGGCACAGGACGGGCCACTCGATCAAAAAATTAGAGGCCGTAGGATGAATGTAAAAGAAACTTTTCAAAGTTTACAAGAAACCAGTTCTCACGGTGTCAGGGTTTGGACAACGCAGTTGTTGGGGTCTCATTTTGATTGTGCTTTTGTTTTATATTATCGATTTATATCTTTGGTTATAAATCTTCCCCTACGATAGAAGGGTTATTACTTTCATTATTTTATAATGAAAAGGACTTATTACATAAACTAAAGAAATTTTTAAAAGATGTATTATTTACTCACTACTGTGTTGATTGAGCCCTGAGTGTCGTATGGAATGAATCTACGACATAAAAAACACAGAGCTACAAAATCTTCCACATAGTCACTCACATGACTCCGAAGTTAAAATAGTAAGATTAAACGAGAATTTACCAAGTTTGAAGTTTTGATCGTTACTTTATGAGGAGTAACGATGAGGGGTTACGTGCCCTCACCCCCCAACCATCTCATAAATAAATGAATCATCTGGTAGTTCTAATCTATGTTGAGCCTTACTATCTTACTCTGGCTATTAGTGCTGTGTTTTTCATGCCGCTGCTTTGAAGTATGCTGATCGCGCGCCAGGCGGGACTTCTTCATGTAATCCCTCATCGTAACTCCTCATAAAATAACGATCAAACTTGGTAAGTTCTCATTTAATCTTACTATTATAGTGCACTAGCATTTCCTTTTCTCAGAGTTTCTCCAAAATAGTTGAGCTTCATAATTTATATATTTCCCTTTCTATTCCGCAGTTATCAACAATCATACTCAGTGACATTTATTAAATGTATGGTGACCCAACTCTGCAATGAAAAGGTCTTGACAACTTAGCATGTACTGTCGATGCTCAAATTTTCATAAAGGAAAGGACATATGATCCAGGAATATAAGAATGATGAAATAAGTACAAACCCAAAACAAAATCTGAACTATTATAGGTCATTAGAATGCAAAACAGTTTAGAACAGGGATAAAACTATGAACATAAAACTTGTAAATGCTGGTAAATTTGCAAATTTCCTGACCAGATGTGTACTGATTAACTAAATGTGACACTATTTTCTATTGAATATTCAGATATTACATTTATAAAAGACACAGATCTGATTTTCATGTAAAATGCTTGCATAAATAAAGCAGATATAGCATTGTGAAATATAAATCTTTAAACGAACATAAAAAAATATATCATTCACTTCACTGCAACACTTGCTGTTTGTAGGCACTTATTTCTCATTAAATTTGCAACTACCTTTTAAGACATTTCTGAAAATGTCTCTTACAGCACTGGAGTTTCTGTTCCTAACAGGATTTTATTTGAACATACACAGTAGAGTTACTGGCCTACATTCAGCAAGTAAGCTTTGCAACTGGTATTTTATAACTAGCTTTAATTAACTGCTTCTTGTACTCTGAATGAGATAAACTGCACTTGAAATATGTGATGGAGGTAGTGTGCATCTTTGTGGCAGTGTTAGACGTATAGCATTTCTATTTTAATTTCAGGCATCGTTTTATCGGCAAGGAAAATACAGACACAAAAGGCAATCCTTCAGTTAAGTGCCTTTAATATTGACACTACAGGTCAGATTTGGCTGGGGATGGGCATTGAACAGTATATTCCTTCAGTCAGATTTAGACCTATAGCTCTCATTTGTAAATAATTAATTTGGGTAGTTTTTAAAGCACAGATTGATAGGTTCTTGATTAGTAAGGGAATCAAAGGATATGGGGAGAAGGTAGGGAGAATCAGTTGAGAGTGAAAAACAGGTCAAATGGCCTAATCCTATTCCTATGTTTCATGGTCTTACGGTCTAATTTATTTTCTACCAAATGGCTTACAGTGCAAACTGACAATATTACAGTGAAGGCAGCAGATCTTCTATGACCTGTGAGATGGGTGATGTTACAGGGCTATCACTTTAATCAGTAATTTATTTATAAATTAGGAAATAAAATATTGGAAAGTCTGAGTCAGAGTGTGAAATAAATTGAACGGATTTCAATGTCAAATCGGATGCACAGTCAGAAATAGAGAGGAAAAGAATGATTAGATTAGCAGAAAACAGATGAAAAAAGAAAAGAATGAAAAATATATATATATTACATTTTTAAAATCCAATTACCTTCCAACAGTATAACTTACTTTCAATGGATGGAGCATTAAATGTAAGAATCAGGAAGTCATGATGCAGCTTTATAGGACTTTGGTTAGGCCCCATTTTGGAGTATTGCATGCAGTTCTGGACACCCCATTTCAGGGAGGATGTGGATGCTTCAGAAAGGGTGCAGACATTTACCAGAATTGTGGCTGTATTAGGGCATTAGCTACTTGGAGAGGTTGGAAGAATTGGATTGTTTTCTCTGGAATGTCATAGGTTAAATGGAAGTATATAAAATTATGAGAGGCATAGATGGGATAGACAATCAGAACCTTCCCCCAGGATGGAAAAAACATTTAACGGTTAAAGGCATTGGTTTAAAGGAGATGTACAGGGCAACTTGTTTACATAGAGGGTGAGTACCTGGAATGTGTTGCTGGGTGTGGTGGTGGAGGCAGTTACGATAGTGGCATTTAACCCAGAGAGTTGTGAATCTGTGGAATTCTCTGCCACAGAAGGCAGAGAAGGCCAGTTCACTGGATATATCCAAGAGAGATTAGATATAACTCTTAGCACTAACAGAATCAAGGGATATGGAAAGAAAGCAGAAATGGAATTTTGGATGATCAACCAGGATCAAGTGAAGGCTCATTCATTCATCATCTTTGAAAACATTAGCAACGCTGTATGCTGGTTTCCAACGGGAATGGTGACGACGCACCACACATCTTTGCCCTCCTGTCCTGCGGACTTCCGCTGCTGGAAGTATAGGATGTTGGTGTGTGTGCTTTATCATCATTCCTTACAATGCCATGTACGATAGTGTTCGCAACTTCTACTGAAGTGGTATTAAGGGCTCGATGGGCCAAATGGCTCACTCTTTCGCCTATTTATCTATGTTTCTGTGTGAAGAGACTTTTGGATAGGCACATTTGCAAGGAATGGAGAGAAGTGGATTATGTGCAGGTAGATAAGAGATTTGGCATGACGTTCGGCACAGATATAGTTGGCCAAAGGGCCTGATCTTGTGCTGCACTCTTATATGGCCATGTTCGATGCTAAGGCAATTGGTTGACATTCATTTGACACTCCAGAAAGTGCAGATCTAACCCCTTCGCCCTCTCATAATAGGACAAAGCACTCATCCCAGGAATTAGCCCATTGGAACTTTCCTGGACAGCGTACAGTGCAAGTTTCATTTTCTATCTTGAACAATGGAACCAAAATTATACCTTTTACTCAGGTGTGCTCTCGGCAACACACTGTACAATATTAACAACACTTCATTATTTCTAACCATGCCTAGCAATAAAGGCCATTATGCCATTTGCTTCACCTGCCAATAAACGGTCTGTTATTCATGCACAAGAACACTTAAATCTCATGGAAACAATTTCATTTCTTGTGAAACAATTTTGAGTATAAAGAATTATGGGCTCTCTTCCTAGATGTTTACACTTTCGAGTACGTGCCGACCAGCGATCACCGTACATTAGCGCTATCCTATCACACCAGAGATAATTTACATATTTTTTACCGAAGCCTATTAACCTGCAATCCTTTTCATCTTTGGATTGTGGGAGGAGGAAACCAGAGCACCTTGGGAAAACCCACATGGTCACGGGGAGAACGTAAAACTCCGTAGCACCCATAGTCTGTGATTGAACCCGGTTCTCTGGTTGCTGTAAGGCAGCAAACATCTACTGCTGCACCACCATGCCGCCCATAAATATCAATATAATATTATAGGCATGAAAAGGCAATTTGGAAATGTTTATGCTACATTTGGTTACTTTCGATGTGGAGGGGAAGAATTTTATAATCTTTAGAGGCCCCCGGGATAGTCATGAAAGGATAGAATAGTGCTTAAAGTCTTCCCATCTAATCACAACATTTTAGCTGCAAAGACCATGCAACAGCAACATTTTGCATTGTACCGAACTGACCAAACAGCTTCCTCGGCTCTATGAAAATGTTGATATCACCATCAAGATTTATTGATTGCCAAGCAGCATTTCATGAGATGAATATCACAACCAGAAATGTCTTTGGAGAGCATGTGTTGTATTTTTATTGTTCTCCATAAATAGTTCAGTCTTGCATTTCTTCGGGGCTGAATACTTCTGTCAGTAATTTTTCTTAAAGGTCATCTTAAATTGTAAATAGATTTATTTAAAAGGAGCTGTTGTTTAATATGATAAAATGCACAATGTGAGTTATTAAATTCAAGAGGTTCTGCTTCATCAATAAACCTATGATTCTTAACAAATACTTTATTAATACCTTATTCAGGGAAATTCAGGTGTCCTTGTAATAAAAAATACAACAAAGCATTAAAGAAATTTTACATTAAAACATAAAAACATCCCCCTACAATGGTTTCTCACTGTGGGGGAAAGCACAAAGTCCAGTCCCCCATCCCCATGTCCACCCAAAGTAGTCGGGCCTATTGAGGCCTCCACAATCCACAATCGCCGCTACGGAGGCCCTATGTTGCCGGCATTTCTCACCGGGTGATGGTACTCCTGGCGTCGGTAGACCCTCTCAGCGGCTTGTGGTGCCAGGAACAGCCGGCACCTTACCGGAGACCGCGCTTCCAAGCCAACTGGATGGAGCTCCACACACTTGGCGATCTCGGCGAGAGATGCCCGGCTCCGCAAATGTAAAGTTCAGCGCCGCCGCCCGCTGCTGGCCGCTCCACAGACCGCGGCTTACACTGCTTTCAGCATTTACTGGAGGCTCATGTTGTCGACCTCCCCACGTGATCCCTGTCAACTGACCCTCAGTCAGGCGAACGACAACAAACAGAGACAGTAGCAGAGATAATGCAACGTCAGTCGCCGCGGCTTGGCGCCGACCAGGAGCATGCGCCATTTTTAAGACGGGCACCTACGGGTGTGGAACCGGATGGCATCACCCTGCTGCAGCTGAATGCGGAAGGCCTATACTGGCTACAGCGCCTGGAGGGCATTACATAGCTTTCAGCTGCTCAAACACCAAGAAGAATGAAGCATTACATACAGTAATAGTTTAAGGGTTTGTTTTTCTCTAGAACAGATGTCAACAGTTATGTGGAGAAGGCAGGAAAATGGGATTAGGAGGCAGCGATCAGCCAAGATTGAATGGCAGAGTAAATCCGATGGGCCTGATTCTACTCCTATAACTTGTGAACATGTGAACTAGAATGGAGAGTGGCCTTGAATTTTTGACGAACTGCCGCTTAGGGCCTTTTAAAAATATCACAGTAATATCTGATGTAGTTTAGTTTAGTTTATTGTCACATGTATTGAGGTTCAGTGGAAAGCTTTTGTTACGTGTTAACCTGCCAGTGGAAAGACAATCCTTGATTACAATCGAGTCATTCGCAGTGTACAGATACTTGATAAGGGAATAGCATTTAGTGCAAGGTAAAGCCAGCAAAGTCCGATCAAAAAAGGTCCTAGGTTCCCTCATGAGGTAGATAGTAATTCAGGGTACACAAAAAGCTGGAGAAACTCAGCGGGTGCAGCAGCATCTAATGACGGGAGATAGGCGACG
Organism: Okamejei kenojei; assembly: GCA_035221665.1. Taxonomy (NCBI): domain Eukaryota; kingdom Metazoa; phylum Chordata; class Chondrichthyes; order Rajiformes; family Rajidae; genus Okamejei; species Okamejei kenojei. The sequence continues at coordinate 14,307,700 of CM069133.1, forward strand.
TTTCGGGCCGAAACCCTTCTTCAGTAGTTCAGGACTGCTCTCTGGTTTCTGCCATGTTTCCTTTGATTCATAAATGAAATGTTCCCCTGAACCTACAGCCTTGCCAATTTATATCAACGCACTTCAAAACAAATGCATTTTCCCAAAATGAAAAAAACAGCAATTAGTAATTAGCAATAGATTTTCAACAATTATAACTGTGTTACGTTTAGTAAGATTCTTCATTATCAGAGTCCCTTATATAAAATAAAGGGTATGATTGTGATATAATTAATTTAGTAGACTGATGATTTTACTTCAGCTCAGGAATCCTATTAAAATAGTTCTGCCACTGAAACAGGCAATAATATTTTTAAATCTCAAAGCAGCTTTTAATCCCAATGCAATTTATAATTTACATTTATGCCAGAACTAGTGCTACTTACTCACACAAAAGTGGATGTTGCTAGAGAGAAAAGCATTTATTTTCCATTCCTAATTGTTCCCACCATTAGTTTTGATGACCCCTTTCAGAGGCAGCTCAAAGATAACCATATTAGTGAACCTCGGTTTTTAAATGACAGCCAAAATAAGTAAAGTTAGCAGCTTTTCTCTCCCAGGGGGATCACTATAGTTTAAAAATTATAATTGCCAATAACTAATCTTTATTCCAGATTTACTTACTAGAATTTAATTTTCGCACCTGCAATGATATTGGATTCAGAAACTTGTGTTTGAATCAATAGTCTACGCCTCGGATATGACTCCCTCCAATTTAAACCTTGTGCCCTGTGAAAAGTGAGACTGGCGATGTTTAAGAGTATATTTCTTGTTGTTGCATGGCTCCCACTGTGGATGAGCTCCATTTCTGTGTCATGGATCCTACCAGGGAATAACTTTTGTCATTAATACCGAGACGGGGACTAGCGTGGGGGGGGGAGGGGGGGCGCCACGTGCGTTGGGGTGCGGGGGGGTTATAAAGATCAATGGACAATGGGGACACAGTGTGGGGGGGTCAGCCGTGAAGGGGGGGGTAGAACAATGGACAATGGCGACCTGGCGTGGGTGGACCGCTGTGAAGCACACTGGACAATGGGGAACCCGGACAATGGGGACCTCAGTTAAGGCATGCAAGCAAAGGATTTCACTGTACTTGTCACATCAGACAATCAAAGTATTGTAATTGTATTGTATTCTAGACTGTGAATCGGTAGGCAGCACGGAGAACTGACAGAAGATGAATGAATCATTGATTACTGCCGAAAGACCGATCGCTGACCCCTCCAAAATCCACCGCTTACGATTTCAAAAAGCGATATTCTCTTCAATTCAGGAAATGTACCTTGCTGATTATAGAATGCCAGAGGTTGAGGGGAAGACCTGAGATAACATATAAAAATTATGGAATGCATCGATAGGGTGATGGGGTAGGCAGTCAGAACCTTTTTCCCAGGATGAAATGTCAAATGGCTAGAGAACATGGCCTTTAAGGAAAGAGGGGGATAATGTAAATAAGATGCACGTGGCACGTTGTTCACATAGAGAGCATCAAAGGTTACTGGGAGAATGGAAGGGGAAAGGGGTTGAGGTAAAATGGAGATCAGCCATGATTGAATGGTGGAGCCGTAATTCTGCTTCCTATGTCATATGATCTTATAGTGCCTGGAACCCGCAGCCAGATGGTATATACAACACTGACATCTCTGCTGCCTTTAGATAAACACATGGATATGCAGGGAATGGGGATATGGATCATGTGCAGGCAGATGAGATTAGTTTATCATAGCATCATTTTCTGCACAGACATTGTGGACTGAAGGGCCCGTTCCTGCACTATCCTCTGTCCTATGTTCTACTTTGATGACAGAGAGCAACCAGGGCATCATACGCGCAGGCAACTTTGGCTCTGTCAAAGTCAGGGTTGCAGAAATAAATCTGGATTTCCAAATTCAGATTCATTTTGACCAAGAGAAATATAACTTAGGTGTTGCACATGGAAACTCTTGTTCCCTCTCTGACGCATAGCAAACTGGGAGACTCAACCGTGCACTAACAGATACATTAACAAATTAAGAGAGAAAAACAGCCAAGTGCAGGTAGAACAGTCTGTTCCCAATTTTGGGGCTCCAACTTGTACAAAGCTCTGTGACATTCTTGTTGATGTCCTGTAGTTTTCTCCTTTGTACTCAACCTGTCCCCTTAATTTTGTTTAGATACATCCGATTTTCTCTGCCTTCCTCCCTTCCTTCCTTTGCATTCTGATCCAGAAATCACAACAATCAGAAGAAGCTCTCTCACTGTAAATGGCTTGATTGTAATCATGTATTGTCTTTCCGCTGACTGGATAGCACGCGACAACAGCTTTTCACTGTGCACATGACAATAAACCAAATTGAAACAGGTGTAGTTAAAGGCAGTTCAGTATCAGCAGCAAGTTACGTTATGAGAATGCAGGGTGACCTGGACAGGTTGGGTGATTGGGCAGATGCATGGCAGATGCAGTTTAATGTGGATAAATGTGAGGTTATCCACTTTGTTAGCAAACACAGGAAGGCAGATTATTATCTAAATGGTGTCAAATTGTGAAAAGGGAAAGTACAACGGGATCTGTGGGTCATTGTTCATCAGTCAATGAAAGTAAGCATGCAGGTACAACAGGCAGTGAAGAAAGCGAATGGCATGTTGGCCTTCATAACAAGCGGAGTATAGGAGCAAAGAGGTGCTTCTGCAGTCGTATAGGGCCCTAGTGAGACCACACCTGGAGTATTGTGTTTGCAGTTTTGTTGCCCTAATTTGAGGAAGGACATTCTTGCTATAGAGGGAGTGCAGCGTAGGTTTACAAGTTAATTCCAGGGATGTCGGGACTGTCATATGCTGAGAGAATGGAGCGGCTGGGCTTGTATACTCTGGAGTTTAGAAGGATGAGAGGAGATCTTATTGAAACAAAAGATTAATAAGGGTTTGGACACGCTAAAATAACATATAAATGAGGCAATGAAACACGTTCCCGATGATGGGGGAGCCCAGAACCAGGGCCACAGTTTAAGAATAAAGGGGGTAAGCCATTTAGAACGGATACGAGGAAACACTTCTTCACACAGATAGTTGTGAGTCTGTGGAATTCTCTGCCTCAGAGGGCAGTGGAGGCCGGTTCTCTGGTTATTTCAAGAGAGAGCTAGATAGGGCTCTTAAAGATAGCGGAGTCAGGGGATATGGGGAGAAGGCATGAACGGGGTAAAACTGATTGGGATGCTCAGCCATGATCACATTGAATGGCGGTGCTGGCTCAAAAGGTCTGAATGGCCTACTCCTGCACATATTGTCTATTGTCTTATAACAGGAAGTCTTTCAACCGCTGCATCACTGTGGGCAGTCACGGTGGTGCAGCGGTAGGTTTGCTGGCTTCTTCCAGCGAATGCAGGGCCATAGACCGAGGTTCGATCCCGATTACGGTGCTGCCTGTATGGATGGAGTTTGTACGTTCTCCCCGTGACCTGCGTGGGTTTTCTCCGAGGTCTTCGGTTTCCTCCCACATTCCAAAAGACGTCAGGTTTGTTGGTTAATTGGCTTGGTAAATGTAGAAATTGTCCCTAGTGGGTGTGGGATAGTGTTAATGTGCGGGGATCGCTGGTCAGCGCTGACCCGGTGGGCTGAAGGGCCTGTTTCCATGCTGCAACTCTAACTAAAACTAAACTAATCTATACATTTTACATGCGCAGTTTTCTGTGTGTCTTCCGCTGCAAATAGGCTTGAGATTCTTTAATTGTTATCACAATGTTCTCCTAACTTTTCCTCCTTCCTCTTCTGCCTAAGCCAGGCAAATCTGTTGTGCCGGTCCCAGAAGTGAATCTGCACATCATGCATTACAATCTCTCCACCTTTCAAATTTCTACTCCAACAGCTGTACACTGTGGATGGCTCGATTGTAAATCACGTATTGTCTTTCCGCTGACTTGTTAGCACACAACAAAAAGCTCTTCACTGTGCATTGGTGCACATGGTATAATAAACAGCTAAACTAACTTCATTTTTTGCAATCATGGACCAAGGTTTCCTATACAGCAATGTAAAATTGGGCTTTATAAGGCATTTGAATGTTTCTTAATGCTCCTTCACTCTCTGCCTGGTAATCTCTTGCTTGTCAGAGCTGGAGTAGAGAGATTGTTCCAGCAGTCCAATGTTGAACGTGCAAATTATGTCTTACCATCAAAAGCCATAAAGTTTAGAAAGTGAAGCTTTTTTTATAACTGTATGATAGATGCCCCCCAAAAATTGCTGATATTGGTTTGCTAATTGATCAGCTTATGAATTCTGGAGACTTCAGCACAGCTTTTATAGTAACATTCCCAATGCTCTGCCTGTGCCCTTTTGTTACGATAGTCCTATCTCAGGGCATAGAAGAGAATTGGGAAATCATTGGTACACAAAAAGCTGAGAAAAACTCACGGGTGCCAGCAGCCGTAAACTAAGAGCGAAGGAATAGGCCGACCGTTTTCGGGTCGAGATCCTTACTATCAACCAGCCACGGGAATCAGTGAAACCAGAGATAATAGACGGTGATGTGGACGATAATAAGCAAAGAGTGAAAGATATGCAAAAAAGTAACCGGTGATAAAGGTAACAAGCATTGAAAGCTGTTGTGGTGTGAAATGAGAAAGCCTGGTGCGACCAGTGTGGGGGAGAGATTAGAGAAATAGGAAATGCCATGGCCGTGGCTGAGGAGAGGTGGGATATGGGATGAGACAGCAAGTGTGTATTTAACAAATTGAAAAATTCAATATTCAAGCCCCAAGGATGCAGAACTCCCCCAAGCGAATATGATGTGCTTTTCCTCCACTTGCGGTGTTTTGCCTCACTCTGGGCCTTGGAGGAGGCCCAGGACCGAGAGGTCGGATGTGGAAAATGGGAGGGGAGTTTAAAGTGCTGAGCCACCGGGAAGTCGGTTGTTTATTGCGCCCGAGCGGAGGTGTTTCGGCTACGCGATCGCACCAATCCTCCGCTTGGTCTCACCGATAATTATCATCTGCATCCTGGAGCATCGATGCCGTATAAGAGGTTGGAGCGTGCAGTGAACCTTCTGTCGGACCTTAAGACTGCTTGGGTCCCCTGAAAGGAGTGGAGGGGGAGGTGAAAGGGACTATGAAGCATTTCTTGCGGTTTGCACAGGGACAAGATGCCCGGGAAGGGGATAGACAGTGCGGAGGGGCACTGGCAGAATGGACAAGGGAGATGCGGAGGGAGCGGTCCCCTTTGCGTAAGGCAGACCGGTTGGGGAGAAGTGAAGATTTGGCGGGTGGAGGGTCACGTTGGAGGTGGCTAAAACTGGCGGAGGACTATATGTATGTATTTGCCCGGCTGGTGGGTTGAAAGGTGAGGACCCAGGGGACTCTGCCTAGCTGTTTGTCGAGTGGGGGAATGGGGAAGCGAGGGCCGTGTTGCGGGGTATGGAGGAGACCCGTTTGCGAGCCTCATCAATATTGGGGGAGGGAATCGCCGTTTCTCTGAAAGAATGAGCCATTTGTGATGACAATCATTGATGTCCAATAGACAAGCATTTGTATTTTTGATTTGAGACATGAACCTCCATCATTCCTTTATATGGCCAACGAATTTTTGTAGATATAACGAAGGTAAATATTACATCATCAGTGTAAGCATCTAAGGGGGAATAGAAAAATAGATCCACAATTTCCAGGTTTCTCGTGGGGCCTTCAATGTCATTTGATTGTTATAAATATTGGAGTATGTTTTAAAAGAGAACCCTTGGTTTGCGATGTAAGACCCATTCGCCTCAAGTGAAATTATTTAATAAATACACCTGAACAACAATATGTGGTTGCCACCTATTTAGTCAGAATTCATTTTGATATAAAAAAATATCACTATAAAGTTTAACTGCCTTAGAAACAACCTTGGGTATATCCAGCACAAAATGATATGGAAATGTACCAGCCATTAATCAATGCACTTCCTCTAGGGTTAAGTTGTGCCGTGAACTGGTTTTCATGTTCCTCGTATGCAAACCAAGTGGGCAATTTGAACCAATTTTTCCCAAATGATATTAGATTTATTTTATTGCACTGGTTTATCTTATACTATTAATGTTACTATGAAACTAATTAGGGAGGTAGTTAGCTGCTGTTCCACACTTAACCTCGAATGAGATTGCGGCATCCTAGACCACAGTTTTTTTTTGTAATTTTCCGGAGAGAGAGTCAAAGAATCTCAACAGCACGAAAAACAGGCCCTTTGTTCCAACTTGCCCTGCCAACACAGGTGCCGCAACCGACACGACCAAATGCCTGCTCCTTGGCCTAGATCCCTCTAACATTTCCTAATCATTGTACCTGTCTAAATCTCTATTTAAATGTTTGTTGTAGTACCTGCCTCAACGTCTTACCTCCTATGGTAAGCTCGTCCCTACCCTGTGTGAAAAAAGTTGCCCCTCGGTTCTATTTAATCCTTTCTCCCTCAACTTTAAATTCAATATTCTCGCGGCTCTTGATTCCCCTTACACCCTCTGATAAATGACTGCAATTCACTCCTCTAATTCCCCTCATGTTCTTGTACACCTCTATACGAAATCACCTCTCAGCCTCCTGTGACACGAATAATCATAACCTGCATTAACACTCCCTATAGCACAGGCCCTCAATTTAGGCAAATAACAC